>JACBKR010001048.1:0-47093 GCA_014218235.1 Colocasia esculenta | reverse complement strand
CCAAGAACTGAACATCGGACTGCCGCCCACGGATCTGGAGATCCGGAAGGGCTAACGGATCGGTCTAACAAGATATGTAATAAGATAAATAACAACAAACGTACTAAAGTGCACCACAAGTGAACAAAAGTGTCAACACTAGATACAGTCTAGTACAGTCCCAAAGTAAATAAAGTACAAGTGCTGAAATAAACGGGAAAGAACACGCCTTTAGGGGCATACTCGAGAGTGAAGTACAACTACTAGGGGAACACTGCCACTAGAGATGTCGACTACTGTGGGCCCATCTCCTCATTCTGCCGTGGAGGGAGCTGCTGTGAAGTCTCTCCTACAAAAAGGGAGTGAGCTTCACGAAGAAGCTAGTAGGGACCTATCAATCCCCCACTGGTTCTAACAGCAGAATAGAACTAAGTGCAATAAATAAATAGAGCAGTATAGTCTATTCTACTAAACAAAGTCAAGTGCGGAAGCGTGAAGAAAGAAAACATGGTCATCGTCTAGTCTAGGCTAAACAGCGGGACCGGAAAACCCATGTAAACCAAGGCACCACAAGAACCTAGCTGTAAACACAGACATAGACGTGCCTGGACAAGCACACTAGCTATAGAACGCTACACTAGTCAGCCGGTCAGGTGCGCCACGCACCTTACCCTTGACCAACGGTCCATGTTTAGCACCTCCCGTCAGAGTGAGACGCGGAACTAAGAACAAACACAACTGCCGTAGTTGGCGGACTACGGTTCCACGACTGCCCCTCTAAATGGTTCCGGAACCATTGTAGAGTGAGGTAGTGAGAAAGGACTAGCTGGTCGCACTGCAAGAGCACCACACTACCTCGGAGAACCAGACCAGCTAAGAGAGCTCTACAAACGACTCCATGCTGCTGTCCCCACCGTTTTCCCCTTCTACTCCAAGTCCGTACTTGAGCCTCCCGCCGCCCGTAGAACTCCCTTTAATAGACACGCGGGCGGGGGGGGTCAAGGAATAGTACCAACCTATCTCGTGGACAAGCCCTCAAGTGCCGAGCACCGGCCGAAGAGTTTAGAGTAGCACTGCACTAGGAACAGCACAAGTGCCAAGAAACAGAGCGCAGCGGAAATAGAAACAAAACAGGTCAACCGTTAGCTCTCGGTCAGAGACGCGATGTATCACCCATCGCGACCAAATGCGACGGTTCTACCTGTCACGACAAGAACACGAAGGCGATCCTTGAGCCCGTCGCGATAAGATTGCGATGGCTTGGACGCCGCAACAAGCCCTGGTCTCCTGAACCCGACACGTACCCCATCGTGATCTCATCGTGACGACGGTGTCAGTTGCGATCCAGTGAGACCCTGAACTCCTGAACGTTGGCCACGTCCCCATCACGTTAGCAAGACATGGTTGGGTTCGAGACACGTTCAAGAGAACACGACATCACGATACGTCGCGACGTAGTCACGACTGGGAAACCCGTCGCGACCACAGCCGAGTGCCCAAACAAGGCCTCAGCCACCACCGCAAAGCACCCAAATGGAAACAGCACGGGGAGGGGGTCATGGAGACGATGGAAAATAGTCATATCATCCAAACCACCCCAAACAACCCACATGCATGCAAGGAAAAGCCAACTACTCTCACATAACCTCACATACACCACATGAAGCACTCTTCATGAACACCCCATTCTAAGCATAAAAACATGCAAACCACATCATGCAAACTCATACAGGATCATAAGTAACCAAGAAACACTAGCATGATTCTAGGTTTAGAAGGGAGGGGTTTGCTCTATCATGAACAACTAAGTGGAGGGTTTGGGGTCCCTACCTCAATATGAAGATCCACCAAGATGGGCTTCTCGTAGGCTAGCACCCCCCACCTCTGAGCTCCAACGCTCCAAGAGCCGCCTCTCTCGAGCCGAGCACCTCCTCCTTGAGCCAATGAGAAGTTGCACACCAAACATGAAGAACACACAATAAGGAGGAGAGGAAGAGGGAGGAGATTTCACAATCAGACCCAACAATTACACAACCCTCACAAGCACAACAAACACTTACGAAGATGAGCCACAAGCCTCCGCCCCAAGCTTCCACGGAGCACACACAAGGGGAGATCGCGAAGGAAGGAAACAACACAGAGCAAAGAGGCAAATGAGGCTTTTGCTCTCGGCCAGAAACCCCCAGAAACACTAAAACGCAAAAAGGTAAGAACGCGACGGACTTGGCGTCGCGTTACCAACGCTAACGCGACGTCCACCTGCATTGCATCCTGGAACAGTTAGCCAGTCAACCACCCAATCGACGTGCATGCAAAACTAACAGCAAGATCGCGACGGCCAACCATGTTGCGTTCATGCATGCACTTCGACATGTGGTGCAACTGTCCCGACAACAAGACGACAAGGGACAGTCTGTTGTCAGGTCCTGTCGCGACAGGGGTGGCTGGCACATTCCCAACCATAACATGACGGTCACCTATGTCGCGTTTAGAACACGACGGGTCGATAGTGTCGCGACCACAGCCGGGAGGGCTAACCCCTAATGGTAACGCACCAGAATCCGAACATCGGGACCGTAGTAGTTGGCGTCTCTAGTGGAAATGTTCCCCCAGCAGTTGTACTTCACCCTCGGGGTATGCCTAAGGGACGTGTTCTTTCCCGTTGTTTATTTTAGCACTTGTACTTTATTTACTTTGGGACTGTACTAGACTATCTAGTGTTGGACACTTTGTTCCACTTGTGGTGCACTTTAGTACATTTGTTGTTATTTAGCTCTATTACATATCTTGTTAGACGATCTGTTAGCCCTTCCGGATCTCCGAATCCGTGGGCGGTGTCCCGATGTCAGATTCTTGGTGGGAGCCGAGGGTCTGGGCGCCGGTTCGTTACAGTGGTATCAGAGCAAGGGGTCTATCAAGACTTGTAATGGAATAAGTAATAAATGGAAAAGAACACGTCCTTAGGGGCATACCCCGAGGGCTAAGTACAACTACTGGGGGAACACTGCCACTAGAGACGCCGACTACTGCGGGCCCGTCTCTCAGTCCACCGTGGAGGGAGCTCCTATGAAGTCTCCTCTACAAAACAGGGAGTGAGCTTCACGAAGAAAGCCCAGTAGGGACTACCAATCTCCCACTGGTTCTAACAGTAGAATAGAACTAAGTGCAATAATAAATAAAGTAGTAAGTCTATTCTATAAACAGAGTGAAGTGCTGAAGCGTGAAAGAAACTACACGGTCAGAAGTCTAGGCTACACAGTAGGGACCGGAAAACCGTGTAAACCAAGGCACCACAAGAACCCAGCTGTAAACAGAGACAGTAGACACTGCCTAGACAAGCACACTAGCTACAGAACACTACACTAGTCAGCTGGTCAGGTGCACCATGCGCCTTACCCTCGACCAATGGTCCATGTCTAGCACCTCCCGTCGGAGTGAGACGCGGAACTAAGAACAAACACAACTGCCGTAGTCTGGCCGGACTACGGTCTCACGCCTGACCCCTCTAAATGGTTTCTAGAACCACATAGAGTGAGGCAGTGAGAAGGACTAGGGTCTGCACCGCAAGAGCACCACAATACCAGGAGAACCAGACCAGCTAAGAGAGCTATACAAATGACTCCACGCCGCTGTCCCCACCGTTTTCCCTTCTGCTCAAGTCCATACTTGAGTACGCCCGCCGCCCAGAGAACTCCCTCTAACAGACGCGCGGGGGATGGGGGTCCCAATATGGTAACAACCTGTCTCGTGGACAAGCCCTCAAGTGCCGAGCCCGGGCAAAGAGACTAGAGTAGTACTGCACAGGAACAGCACAGGTGCCAAGAAAGAGTCCAGAGTCGCAGTGGAAATGGAAAAACAAACAGGTCGACATTCAGCTCTCGGTCAGAGAGGTGACGTATCGACCCATCGCGACCAGAATGCGACGGTTCTGCCTGTCGCAATAGAACACAAAGGTGACCCTTGAGCCCATCGCATAAGATCGCGACGGATATTGGGTGCCGCGACAAGCCTGGTCTCCTGAACCCGACATGTAACCCCATCGCGGTCTCATCGCGACGGCGGTGGCGATCGCGATCCAACGAGAACCCGAACTCCTGAACGCTGGCCACATACCCATCATGTTAGCAAGACGCGGTCGGTCCGGGACGCATTCAACAGAATGCGACGCTGCGATACGTCTTGACCTGGTTCGCGACTGGGAAACCCGTCGCGACCACAGCCGAGTGCCCCAAACAAGGCATCAGCCACCACCCAAAGCAACCAAAATGGAAATAGCACGGGGAGGGGATCATGGAGATGATGGAAATAGTCAATATCACCAAACCACCCCAAACAACCCACATGCATGCAAGGAAAAGCCAACTACTCTCACATAACCTCACATACACCACATGAGGCATCTTCATGAAAACCCCCATTCCAAGTATAAAAACATGCAAACCACATCATGCAAACCTCATACATGAATCATAAGTAACCAAGAACACCTAGCCATGATTCTAGGATTAGAAGGGAGGGGTTTGGCTCTAGCATGAAGAACTAAGTGGAGGGTTGGGGTCCCTACCTCAATATGAAGATCCACCCAAGATGGGCTTCTCGTAGGCTAGCACCCCTCCACCTCCGAGCTCCAATGCTCCAAGAGTCGCCTCGCTCGAGCCGAGCACCTCCTCCTTGGCCAATGGAGAAGTTGCACACCAAACATGAAGAACACAAAATAAGGAGGAGAGGAAAGAGGAGTCTTCACAATCAGACCCAACAATTTAAACAACCCTCACAAGCACAACCAACACTTACGAAGAGAGCCACAAGCCTCCTCCCCAAGCTCCACGGAGCACACACCAAGGGGAGATCCCGGAGGAAGAAAACACAGAGCAAGAGGCAAATGGGCTTTTGCTCTCGGCCAGAAACACTTAAACGCAGACAGTAAAGAACGCGACGGACCTGGGCATCGTATTACCAATGCTAACGTGACGTCCCCCTGCGTCGTGATTGGAACAGTCAGCCATTCAAACACCCAATCGACGTGCAGCAAAACTGACAACAAGATCGCGACGGCCAACCTTGTCGCGTTCATGCATGCACTTCGAAACGTGGTGCAACTGTCCCGATAGCAAGATGACAAGGAGACAGTCTGTTGTCAGGGTCCTGTCACGACAGGGGTGGCCGGTGCTATCCCAACCAGAATGCGATGGTCACGTATGTCGCGTTCAGAACGCGACGGGTCGCTATGTCGCGACCACAACCGGTAGAGCTACCCCTAATGGTAACGAGATGTTACATTATCGCTCACCTTCCTTTTTATTTAGATTTCTTTTCAATGTAATGATGTCATTGAGCCCTACGAATTGGTTCCGAATTAGTGGTTGCAATAGTCATAGTGGAATTTCAATGAAATGAAGAGTTTTATTTCAAATATAGTTCCTTAGATGCTCTGAGTTATTCATTATTGTACATTTTACTCTACTATGTACTTTGTTCACGTCTCCCCGATTTATTCCGCTGCTAAATTGGCAGGGCGTGACAATAGTCCTTCATTTTCAACAGATAAAAGCTACCGAGCAAATCTCACTCGTCATATTCACATGATGCGAAGGAAAACACTGCCCAGTCAAGATAGTTCCGGCTGGAGTATGAACAGATAATGGGACCTCTCAACACTTCAGGAACCAAATCACTCTCCTTCGTCAAGACCTTAGCAAACCTCTTGGAGATAAAGCTATGCGTAGGACCAGTATCAAATAACACACGATCCTGCATTCCCATAATCAAATCTGTACCTTCCAGGACATGCTTTCCCACTCTGCCTCATCTCTCGCCAAAGCAAACACTCGAGCCTGAGCCCTCAGTCTCCCTACTTCTCTCGGTGCTGGTCTAGCTGCTGCTGGTGCTGTTGCCGCTGTAGTCTGTTGTGCCATCTTCGGACAATCACGATCTTGTGGTTCTTGTCACCACACCTCAAGCATCTACCAGAAGTCACCCAAAACATCTCCTCCGTGACGCTTTCCACACACTAAGAACACAAGGCTTCTCCGCAACTGTGCCTCCAGTTGTAGTCGGTGCAGCCACTCTCACTGGTACCACTGCCTTCGGCGAAAACAATGGGATCTTCTTCTTCTTGTCCTGCCGCTGAAACGCTGATCTAGGCCTCTTCAAAGAAGCCCTCTTCTCCTCCAAATATCCCTCCATCTCAGCTTCCTGCATGCATGCCGCTAACAGTGCCTCCTCCATCGATCGATGCCCAAATGCCACCAGTCTAGTCCTTAGGGACGGCTTCAACCCATGATGAATTTCTTCACTTTCCTCCGCTCATCGGTCACTATGTGAGGTGCATACTTTGACAGCTCCGCAAATCTAGCCTCGTACTCAAGCACACTCATTGACCCTTGGGTCAACGTCAAGAACTCCTGCTCCATGTGATCCTGCACATGCTCTAGAATATACTTCTCCCTGAACAGTTGAACAAACTCGGTCCATGCAACCTCAATAGCTCCATCCTCAAACTGTGTGCGTAGTACTGACGACCACCACACATCAGCACGCTCCTGCAAAAGAAGGTAGATACATCTAAAGGTGTACTAGAAACAACACACATAACCTTTCTAGAAACTTTATTACCTGTAGCATATAGGTGGCTAATGTCACTCGCTCCTCTCCGCACATCGTATAGCATAAAAGATCTTCTCCGTCTCCTGTAGCCAACTCTCCGCCATGATGGGATCACTCTCCCCCTTAAAGAAAGGTGGGGTCATCTGCCTGAATCGCTCCATTATCGAGACACCTCCAAGGCCTGCCTTGTGAGCAGGTGCCTGCGCCTACATCCAAGTCGAGTTCTTAGCTAGATTCTTCCATTCAACACCTAGGCCACACTTCCTAAGTACTAACCTGACCCTGCACTTGTGCTTGCAAAGCATCTACCGTCTGTGCCTGATTCTGCATCGCGTGCACAGTCCTTGCATCAAAGCTCCATAATCCACAGGTGGTGGTGGGGGTGGTAAAGGTACACCTATCTGATATGGCACCTGCTGAGCTAGAGCTTGCGAACCTCCAACTGACTCATCGCCTCAGGCCGAGCCTGCTCCTCTACGACCATGAGTAGCCAGTCTGCAAAACAGCATTTATTATATAACCTATTATTCTACATAAATCTTGGACTAATTCTTTATGCAGACTTAAGGATATGAACACAGTGTTGATATTCATTTATGTACATGGTCAACCTGAACGCTCTGATACCAATCTCTGTAACGCCCCTCTTGGACCTAGTACAGTTGTTCCAACTCACATTAGATCCAATAGAGTATTACAGTGGAAAATATCCAACAATAATCGGTTCAGATTGAGATATACATAAATGACAATTTAAATTCCAACAAGTTGTAACGGAATATGGAACTAACTTTTCTATCAACATTGCCTTCAAATATCAAGTCCAAAGCATAAAAGGAGAATTGCAATAGTCCAAAGTTATAACAGTTCATAAGTCCAAATAGCATAAAGTTCAAATACAACTTATCCTCACATACATAAATTCTCAAACACACTCAAAGAAAAGCACTATGCCTCCACAAATCAATATCAAAATCAGAACCAAAATATTCAACAAAATTTGGATAGGATAGAGTCCTCAGATTGCTGAGGTGTAGGAGGGAATTGGGTCAGTTACCAAGTCAAACTATAACAACCCAAGGAACAACCCTGGGATTTTATCTGAACCAGCAAAACCATCAAGTCCAGGGGTACATACCACATGCACCTCCACCATCAAACACACAACAAACTTTTGCCCAGACATTCCAGCACCACAAATTCAAAATCAATTTATACAACAGGACCATTCTCTTGCCCAAGCTAGGGGTCCTCAAGTGGAAAATGTGAAAATAGTGTCAACTTTAAGAAATGAAAAAATCTTGATAATCCTCACCCACACATGTCAATTGCATGCGGATAAAGGAAAATGAAATGAAACTAAAATTTGAAGAGAATGTTGAAAATGGTTGAAAAAATCTAAGGGAAAGAGAAAATAACTGAAGAACCTCTAGACACAATCCAAATAAATGAAGACCCAAGTCATTACATTCCAAGAGTCCCTTTTCCTGAAACTTTAAAGCCAAAATCTAAAAGCAACCAACTGGTAATGAAGAACTCTTGGAAGAATCTTGTGAGGAAAAAGCAGTAGACCACCATGTGCTCTAGGGTTTAAGGGAGAGGAAGGACAACTTAGTTCCTGTTTCAGAATAATGATCTATCATTTCCATTAGAATGTTCTCCTAAGGTTGAGCTAGAACCACTCCCTGCTAATTTAAAATACATCTTTCTAGGAGAGAACGAGAATTGGCCATCATAATTGCTAGCGATCTTGATGAAGGGCATGAGAAGAAACTAATTGAAGTCTTGAAAATTCACAGAAAATTTTTTGAAGTGCATGATAAGGTGGGTTATCAATTCTAGGCTTCATGGAAAATTGAAGTCCCGATGGGATGATCCTTACAGTGTTGTCAGATCTTACGACAATGGTGTTGTCATTATTCTTGATCCTAAAACTGGACAATCATTCAATGTCAATGGGCAAAGGTTAAAACATTTCTTTGAAAGCCCACTTTTCTTGAAATTTGATTCTACCAAGCTACCTGGGCCATGGAGCCCGTGCACAGCTGGGGTTTGGGCATGTGAAGCAGCGGCGGTGTGGAGCGCATGCAGGAGCCGTCTGCTGTGCGATGGCGCATGCGGTGGTGCTGTGGGTGCGTGCTGGTGGTTGTGCAGATGGCGCTGGCTGTGGGGAGCGCCCAGATCGAGGCAGGTGCATACGGCAGAGCAGCCGAGGTGACCAGGTTTGTGACGGTTGCTGGGCGCGTGAGGCTGTGCTGGCGCGGTGGTGGAGGTTTGATGGCTCGTGTGCGCTGCTGGCACATGTAGACATGGGCGCGTGAGGTTGTGCTGGGCGTGTGATCCTGGCTCAAGTTGGGCTATGGCGGATCTGTGTGTGTGCTGCGAAAGCGTGAGGGAAGCTGAGCTGGCGATCTGGGTGCAAACAGAGGAAGGAAGCAAAGGCGCTCCCCAAGGTTCTAGGGAGCTTATAAAAAGGACCCGAGGTCCTCATCCAAAGGGGTTAGACTTTTTTTTAGGGATTTATTTTCCAGTTTTTCCTCTGTAGTTTTTCCTTTAGCATCTGCTGTTGAGGGAGACGAGGTTTGGCCTGTGGAGTTCTTGAGATTTTAGTCTTGCCATTTTATTCTTCTGTAACTTCCTTTCATAGAGTAGTGGAAACAATCTTGGTATGAGGGATTCGAGGCTATTGAGATTAATTTCTATTCTTATGCAATTATCCGTCCATCTTATTTTCTCAGTCCGGATGTTGTGATTGGTTTAAATTTTGCGTTTCATCTTTGTGCTTCAGAGGGTTGTTCCTGGAGCAATCATAGTTCCAATGTTTGTGTGGATTGTTCAATTCTGCTGTTCTTGGTTTAGTGTTGAACAATGATAGATAGTTCAGCAGTAGGGAGATTGCTAGTTCGAATTCTTAGGATTTAATTTTAGTTTTTTTTTTTTTTTTTCTGTTCTTAGTTTTCCTGTTCTTCATAGTGCAAAGCAGTGAGGGATTGGCTAGTTCAGATTTAGTTTATTTTTGTCATTTCTTTCTTCTGAAATTTTTCTTTGGCATCTGTGGGAGGGGGATCGATGCAGATGATGGAAGTTAGTTTGTAGTTGGTTCTTTTCTTCTGTGGAAGACACAGTGGTGTTTCTATCATTCCCTTATATTTTATGTTCGATCTAATGATTTCCTTGTTCTGTGTTCTGTTTGGCATCGGGAGGTTCTCAACATTGGAGGTAATTTAGCTACTGTGAGGATTGTTTAGCAATTTTCTCTTCTTTTGTTGGTTTGATGTCAGAGTGAGAGTTCTCATCTACGGTTCAATTGTTGGGTGGGATAGTTAGACTAGTTCGATTTCATTCCTGCTGTGTTAGATAGTTCGATCCAGTGAAATTTTATATTCTTCTGCATTATTACATGTCTTCTATGTGAGTTCGATCCATTTCAGTTTCTCATTTCTTCTGGGCTGCACTTTGCTATTTCCTCTGTGTTTAAATGGTTTGATCAGGAGGTAGACATTTATTTTCCAGTTTTCTTCTGCATTGTCTTCCTCTCGGTTGCTTGTGAAGACATAGAGTGCTTCTTTTTATCTGTTGGGGGGATCAGTGTTTTGTGAGAAGAATTTACCTCTCTTCTTCTGTGAAAGTTGGGGTAGTTTGTTTGACCGCTGCTGAGTGGAAAGCAATCCGAGGGTTGGTGCTGTGATTGAGCCAGTGGAATTATTTTATTGCTTCTTATTTCTTTTCTTCTGTGTTGAGAGGAATCCGATCCAGTGGAGCTAGCTTCTTCCATTTCTATTGCATTGGTTCATTTCTATTGTGGTGTGGAGATTTCTTTTGTGCTGCGTTTTAGAGTCCGAATGACTTTGCTTCTTCTTTACAGACTTCTATCTTGTTTGATCTCCTCCATTGTGAGGGTACATTGATTTCAAGTTAAAGTAGTTTAAATCAAGTTCTATTCGGCCTCTCCGTGGATATGACCTGTGCTCACCACTGTATGAGTTCATCTTTACAATATTATTTTTGTGAGACAGTTTAGAGGAAGTGTGCATATTGACTTGTGCGAGGAACTCTGGACAACGACATAGTTCAAGATGGACGCGCGACATAGTTGACTGTGCATTTCGTTGTCCAGAGTTCCTCGCACGAGTCAATATGCACACTTCCTCTAAACTGTCTCACAAACATAAAATCATAAAGAAGAACTAGCACAATGGTAAGAACATGTCAGATCCACGGAGAGGCAGAAAGAACTTGATTTAAAAACTACTTTAACTTGAAATCATTCTAACGACAATGCATTAAAAGTGAATGTGTAAACAACACCAATCAAATCCCTCACAATCTTGATAGATCTAACTTAAGGAAAGAACACGTGGAATTGAAATAAAAAGAAACTTGGTATCACCGTACCCTCACAGCTCGAGGGATCAAATTGGTAGACAGAAATCTTTTAAAAGAAACATTCAAATCAATGTACCCCTATAGCTCAGGGGAATGAACAGGAAACAAAAGCACTCTCTACAAATACCGAATCGACACTCTCAAGAGAAATGGAACTGTTGATCTCAGAAAGTTGCACAGAAGAAAAAGAACTGCTAGCTATTCTCACAGAAGAAAGAAAATTCAGATGAACTGAACTAAATGCCTCTGAATTGAATTCTGAAACACACAAGAAATAGAAGATTTACGCGTCTACCTCTCAACAGCCCTCGTAGCTCTCTCAGCTCACAGATCGGACAGAAAATACAAACAGAAATTAATTGCTCCTAAATCAGAATCCTCGTATTATTACTGAAGATTAGGAATCAAAAACATTGAAGACTGAAAAACTAACAAAAAAAAACCAGACATCTTCACAATCAAATCTAACCTCCGCTATAACAAGAACATGGACTTCACAAACTTAACTGTGGATAGGACTCGGTAGATGTCCGGAACCCTTCTGGAATTCTGAGCTCCGATCACAAATGTCTGCAATATTGGACTGCAACACTGCTGCCTCCGCACAGAACCAGTCAAAAGCCTTCTGATGGGGGATGAGGAAAGAAAGAAATCGCAAAAAATACTGAAGAGATCACGATGGAGATTCTCCCATTCCTCATGCGGATCTAAACATGAACTGATCACACAGACGATCAAGAACTGCTGTGTAAAGTGCATAATGGAATTGACAGGTGCAGCATCATCAAATTAAATGCAAGAAGAGAATTCTAAACAGTAAGAGTATGATCGGTGAAAAATCACTACAAGTATGCTAAACAATTGTTACCATTCAAATAAACGCTCCAGATAGAACAGATAGAAAAGATAAAGGGACTAAACGAAAAACAATTAGAGCAAGTTATCCAACAGTAGATTCAAAGATTGGCTCTCCCTGGATCGATCTCACAAATGTTCAAATTCCTTACAGAAGGGAAAAAGAAGAAAAGAAGAACAAATAGCAAGACCAAACTCGGACTCCCTGCTCTGCTAAAACAGAAAGTAACAGGAATAAATAAAACTAAAAATAATGCAGAAGCTAAACTTCCTCCTCCTAACCACAGATGCTGAATATAGGAAAAATAAAAGATGAAAAATCCAGAATTCGAACCCCAGCCCTCCCTTGAGAAGTCTGGCAGAACAGAGAATACAGCGAAATGAAGACTAAAAATCCTAAAGAATTCTGAACTGGAGAACCCCCGGAGAAGAGGACCTCGGGTCCTTTTATAGATGCCCGGGCGCCTCTCGGATCACCAACGCAGCAGCACCAGGATTGCCACCTCAGCATAGTTGCTCTCTGCTTACGACAGATCCTTCACACCATCAAACCGCCATGCCCCCTGGCGCCATCACCCAACACACTTCAGCTGGCCTGAACCGCCTCCATCCGCCATCAGCACGATCCGGCTGCTTTCGGCAGCACACACCCGCATCCTTCATCGCCAGCCGTACATCGTGCACATCTGCTGTTGCGCACCGCCATCGCGTCAGCTTGCAGCCCCATCTGCGCAGGCCGCACCAGGATCCAGTGCACACCCCCTGCCCACGCCGCACAACACCGCCTTGCACACCCCCTGGCTGCGCCGTTCAAAGCCGTACAGCACCACCATCGCCAGCAGCCTGCGCATCGCCAGATCTGGCCGCCTTCAGCCCTGGCCGCCCTGGCCTCTTCTTCTAGCTGCTTCCATCCACCTAGTGGGGTAGAAAAGAAAGAGTAAGAAGGGGTTAAGTGGGGTATGTGGCTAGTTCTGGTTGGATGAGAGAAGGGTAATGGTGCAATGTACCAAAGGTGGTGAAGGAAAAATGATGGTGCAATGGACTTATGAAAGGGGGGTATGTGGCATGATGGTGTTTAGACAAATGACATTTATTTAACTAAGATTTATTTAAAATTTGATTTATTTATAAACTAATATTTACAAGATAATAAGACAAAAAATATTTATTTACGTTGTACTTACTTTTATTAGTTAAACTAAAAGACATCGTCTTTATTAAATGAAAATCTAACTAGTGTATTCTACCAAATTTATTTAACTAATATACTCGAAAACCTATTAATGGATGAAAAATGAGAATAAAATCAATTGCGAGCATTTTATGGACAAAGATGTCTAAAATTACTATATGTATGAATTTTAACGCGAAAAATTGTGTCGTTATCACTCCCCCTACTTGAACATTGCTAGTCCCTTAGCAATAAAAATACTCAAAATATAAGACTAGAAGGTGCAATATCTCATGCTAACCAACCATCATGTAAAAGATTAATATGGGTACATGTCTTTCCTAATTGTAAAGGTTTATGGCACGAAATTAGTGCACAAATGGTAGCTCACTTAAGAGTTCACATCAGCCCTCCTGGAGCTCCTCTATCTCAGCTAGTACTTGAGATTAGATTGATTCGAGGGAGAGGAAAAGAATTGTAGAATAAGATCTTTGTTCAGTCAGATCGGGTTGTTTCTCTTAGTCCATTCTGCTCATCTTCCTTGAGGATTATTTTCTGAGTTGAGGACTTTTGTCCCTTTATTTGCACTTTGTGCACTCAGAATTTTTTCCTTTCATCCACAATGCTGCACAACCCATCACTTTTCAAGGGTAGCGAGTCCAACTTTACTTAGATCCGGGGCATTTTTCATGGATATATTTTTCTTTTGCTTTTGCTTTTGATTTTTCTTTTCTTTTTGTCTTTACGGAAGGAATGAACAGTCAGGTTCTTGATCACATGCCTCACTTTCTTCACAATTTACTTATGGGGGGGGAGAAAACCAATCACCTCTCTCCTACCAGCCTTGACAATTTGCTACATTCAGGTTCAGCTAGTCTAAGTGGCTGTGTAGTGTGTGTATGAAAACTTTTTGCCATAAATCCTTACATAAGGTAGACAAGAAGTACATGTAATCCTTTACTAGAGGCTACCTAACATGGATGCTTGCAAAGGAGTGTGACAACCACAAAATTTTAATGGTTTAAAAGACCAGACACATAGTCTGAGTCTCGCAATGCTAGACATTTTATTCAAAGATGAAACATTGTGAAATTTTGTTTTTATTTGCATATGTACAAGCTAAAAGAAAGAAAATGAAGCAATGGTTATGGTGGGGACTATGAAGCATGCTTATTCTACCTCTCCCCCCCTACTTATCACAGGAAAAGAAAGTAAGATAGAGAATTACCTGATAAAGAAAATATGTACACTGGGGTTGCCTCCCAAGAAGCGCTAAGTTTATTACGTCTTCAGCCGGACGTAATTAGGCTTCGTTTGGCTCAGCTAGCTTGGTAGAATCCGTTTAAAAAAAAAGTGGGCTTTCAAAGAAATGTTTTAACCTTTGCCCATGACATTGAATGATTGTCCAGTTTTAGGATCAAGAATAATGACAACACCATTGTCGTAAGATCTGACAACACTGTAAGGACCATCCATCGGGACTTCAATTTTCATGAAGCCTAGAATTGAATAACCCAACCTTATCATGCACTTCAAAAAAATTTCTGTGAATTTTCAAGACTTCAATTAGTTTCTTCTCATGCCCTTCATCAAGATCGCTAGCATTATGATGGGCCAAGTCTCGTTCTCTCCTAGAAAGATGTATTTTAAATTAGCAGGGAGGGTTTTAGTCAACCTTAGGAGAACATTCTAATGGAAATGATAGATCATTATTCTGAAACATGGAACTAAGTTGTCCTTTCTCTCCCTTAAACCCTAGAGCACATGGTTGGTCCACTGCTTTTCCTCACAAGATTCTTCCAAGAGTTCTTCATTACCAGTTGGTTTGCTTTTATATTTTGGCTTTAAAGCTTCAGGAAAGGGACTCTTGGAATGTAATGACTTGGGTCTTCATTTATTTGGATTGTGTCTAGAGGTTCTTCAGTTATTTTCTCTTTTCCTTTAGATTTTTCAACATTTCAAACATTCTCTTCAATTTAGTTTCATTTTCATTTTCTTTATCCGCATGCAATGTTGACATGTGTGGGTGAGGATTTCAAGAGTTTTTCATTCTTAAAGTTGACACTATTTTCACATTTTCCACTTGAGGACCCCTAGCTTGGGCAGGAGAATGGTCCTGTTGTATAAATTGATTTTGAATTTGTGGTGCTGGAATGTTCTGGACAAAAGTTTGTTGTGTGTTTGATGGTGGAGGTGCATGTGGTATGTACCCCTGGACTTGATGGTTTTGCTGGTTCAGATAAAATCCATGAGGGTTGTTCCTTGGGTTTGTTATAGTTTGACTTGGTAACTGACCAATTCCCTCCTACACACATCAACAATCTGAGACTCTATCCTATCCAAATTTTGTTGAATATTTTGGTTCTGATTTTGATATTGATTTTGTTGTTCTTGCACAGTTTGGCAAAGAGTCATCATCATATTTTGAAGTTGATTCATTTTATCTTCCCAATTGGGCTGAGAAGATGGTGGTTGATTGTATGAAGGTTGCTGAAAATTGGTATGAGCAAATTGATTGAAGTTTTGATTTTCTTGGAATTGTTGAGGTCTGGAATAAGAAGATTGGTCAAATCCCGGATTCTGATTGGGATAGGGTTGACCGTACATGGATTGTTTGAAAGCAGGTTGAGAAATTTGTTCTGATGATTTTTTTCCAAGAAAAGTTCTAGTGGTTTCTCCAATAGGATTGTATGTGGTAGAATATGGATCATAGGAAGGTTTGTAGAAACCTTGGACAACTTGGATTTGTTCTTGGTAGGCCATGATATGAAAGAATCTCTCAATCTCTGCGATAGGTTGAGCCAAATCTAAGTTGAATGATCGTCTACCAAGCATACACAGTTAGAAAAGCCCTCTATTTATGATTTGTTTTGAATTTTTAAGATTTTTATTGATTTTTGATGAATTTTTAAACAAACACAAACAAACAAACACTTTCAAATCAAATTAACCTACCACTAAGTGTTCCTTGGACTTATGTTATTTTTCTCAAAATCAGATTTATGCTTGCTTAAATCCAATTCTAACTCTTCTTGTACCGGCCAGGTAAGAGGTGGAGTAGAGGGAGGCCCATTGCTTTCGCAAGGACCCAATTAAGTAACCTCTAGCTCGCTTAAGCGTAAGTTTTTAACCTCTAATCCTAGACACCAGACTTAAAATAGAAGTTTGAAATTTGAGGAAGGATAAATCTAATTATGAACCCTAAGGCCACGTCTACTGGTTTTTATTAAAAGCTGAGGCAAATGCAAGAATGTGGAAATTTTTTTTGTGATTTTTGGGCAAAGGAAAGGGTGATGAAATCCCTCACCTTATCTTTTTTTTTCTAAAAGGCGAAGCCCTTAAGCAGTCTCATTTTCAAATGTGAGTGCAACAAAACAAGTTCAAACAAGAGATTATCTAATGCTAAATCTAATGCATGAATCAAGCGATGGAAGTCTTACCTTTCCCCCGCACTCTTCAATGCAAGAAAAGAGATGACAATTAAAATGACGAATGTCCTAAAACATGAGATTCTAATCTTGAGAGATGGAATTTTTATTTACAAACAAACAGCTAACATGAAAGAGCGATTTGGAAAATTTTTTAGATTTTAGAAATTTTTAATTTTTATTTGGTTTTTAAACTGAATGAAATGAAATTTAACTAAGAAAATGAAGTGGTACTATAGACTAATGCCAAACCAATCAAACCACCAAGAGGCCAATTATTACATGCCAACGTGAAAGAAATCTCTGTACATCCACAGAGATACATCAAAGCCTCACTACCAAGTTTACTCCACTCTTTCTATCTAAAATTCAGAATTAAAAGCAATTAAAAAAAATTCAGCAAGCTCCTCCAATGGGCTTCAAATGTCAAGCCCAATCTCCAAGTTCCTCTCCTGTGCAAATCTGAATGAAAGCCCAATAACAAGTCAATGTAAAACCAATAGAAATGAAATCAAATCAAAATAGATCTAAATCAAACTCTAATGCTCCCCGGCAACGGCGCCAAGATGGACGCGCGACATAGTTGACTGTGCATTTCGTTGTCCAGAGTTCCTCGCACGAGTCAATATGCGCACTTCCTCTAAACTGTCTCACAAACATAAAATCATAAAGAAGAACTAGCACAATGGTGAGAACAGGTCATATCCAAGGAGAGGCAGAATAGAACTTGATTTAAAACTACTTTACTTGAAATCATTCTAACGGCAATGCATTAAAAGTGAATGTGTAAACAACACCAATCAAATCCCTCACAATCTTGATAGATCTAACTTAACGAAAGAACACGTGGAATTGAAATAAAAAGAAACTTGGTATCACCGTACCCTCACAGCTCGAGGGATCAAATTGGTAGACATAAATCTTTTAATGAAAACTTTCAAATCAATGTACCCCTATAGCTCAGGGGATGAACAGTAAACAAAGCAGCTCTCTACAAAAATACCGAATCGACACTCTCAAGAGAAATGGAACTGTTGATCTCAGAAAGTTGCACAGAAGAAAAAGAACTGCTAGCTATTCTCACAGAAGAAAGAAAATTCAGATGAACTGAACTAAATGCCTCTGAATTGAATTCTGAAACACACAAGAAATAGAAGATTTACGCGTCTACCTCTCAACAGCCCTCGCAGCTCTCTCAGCTCACAGATCGGACAGAAAATACAAACAGAAATTAATTGCTCCTAAATCAGAATCCTCGTATTATTACTAAAGATTAGGAATCAAACAACATTGAAGACTGAAAACTAACTAAAAAAAAAAACCAGACATCTTCACATTATCAACTCAACCTCCGCTATAACAAGAACAGGGACTTCACAAACTTAACTGTGGATCTGGACTCGGTAGATGTCCGGAACCCTTCTGGAATTCTGAGCTCCGATCACAAATGTCTGCAACTTATTGGACTACAACACGGCTGCCTCCGCACAGAACCAGTCAAAAGCCTTCTGATGGAGGGATGAGGAAAAGAAAGAAATCGCAAAAAAATACAGAAGAGATCACGATGGAGATTCTCCCATTCCTCATGGGGATCTAAACATTGAACTGATCACCAGACGATCAAGAACTGCTGTGTAAAGCGCATATTGGAATTGACAGGTGCAGCAGCATCAAATTAAATGCAAGAAGAGAATTCTAAACAGTAAGAGTGATCGGGTGAAAATCAACAACTATGCTAAACAATTGTTACCATTCAAATAAACGCTCCAGATAGAAAATATAGAAAAGATAAAGGGAATAAACGAAAAAAAATTAGAGCAAGTATCCAACAGTAGATTCAAAGATTGGCTCTCCCTGGATCGATCTCACAAATGTTCAAATCCTTACAGAAGGGAAAAAGAAGAAAGAAGAACAAATAGCAAGACCAAACTCGGACTCCCTGCTCTGCTAAAACAGAAAGTAACAGGAAGAAATAAAACTAAAAATAATGCAGAAGCTAAACTTCCTCCTAACCCACGGATGTGAATACAGGAAAAATAAAAGATGAAAAATCAAGAATTCGAACCCCCAGCCTCCCTTGAGAAGTCTGGCAGAGACAGAGAATACAGCGAAATGAAGACTAAAAATCCTAAAGAATTTTGAACTGGAGAACCCCCGGAAAAGGGGACCTCGGGTCTTTTATAGATGCCGGGCGCCTCTCGGATCACCAACGCAGCAGCACCAGGATTGCCACCTCAGCACAGTTGCTCCTCTGCGCACGACATATCCTTCACACCATCAAACCGCCATGAAGCCCCCTGGCGCCATCGCCCAACACATTCAGCTGGCCTGAACCGCCTCCATCTGCCATCAGCACGATCCGGCTGCTTTCGGCAGCACACACCAGCATCCTTCATCGCCAGCCGTACATCGTGCACATCTGCTGCTGCGCACCGCCATCGCGCCAGCTTCCAGCCCCATCTGCGCAGGCCGCACCAGGATCCAGTGCACACCCCCTGCCCGCGCCGCACAACACCGCCTTGCACACCCCCTGGCTGCGCCGCTCAAAGCCGTACAGCACCACCATCGCCAGCAGCCTGCGCATCCAGATCTGGCCGCCTTCAGCCCTGGCCGCCCTGCCTCTTCTTCTAGCTGCTTCCATCCACCTAGTGGGGTAGAAAAGAAAGAGTAAGAAGGGGTTAAGTGGGGTATGTGGCTAGTTCTGGTTGAGAGAGAAGGGTAATGGTGCAATGTACCAAAGGTGGTGAAGGAAAAATGATGGTGCAAGGGACTTATGAAAGGGGGGCATGTGGCATGATGGTGTTTAGACAAATGACATTTATTTAACTAAGATTTATTTAAAATTTGATTTATTTAAAACTAATATTTACAAGATAATAAGACAAAATTATTTATTTACGTTGTACTTACTTTATAGTAAACTAAAAGACATCGTCTTTATTAAATGAAAATCTAACTAGTGTATTTACAAATTTATTAATAAATACTCGAAAACCTATTAATGGATGAAAAATGAGAATTAAAATCAAATTGTGCATTTATTTAAGGACAAAGATGTCTAAAATTACTATATGTATGAATTTTAACGCGAAAAATTGTGTCGTTATCAATCCTCACGCTCCGAGTCAGAGTGTACTAACTCCTCGGTATCCTTAGTCTCTCCTGAAATGTTAATCAAGTGTGAGTCTACAAGACCCAACAAGCAACAAGGTAAAACAGTTCAAGATTTATCATATAATTATTTTTAAAACATGGTAACATATTCAATCACTTATCTTTGATACAATATAGCTCTTCCTATTAACATGCTCTAAGTCAGTTGGCATTCACTTTACATAAGATGATAACTTATCATGTGAATAAGACAAATTTCGTATAACATGTGGCATGTCAATAGTCAAAATCTTATAACATGTGTTTAATATCATATATCATAAAATCTAATTTTCAAATAGCATGAAATCTATATCATGTAACATGTAGTTCCTATCTTGTATCATGTAGTCAAATACATGTAACATATAGTTCATATGGCATGTAGCATGTAGATCATTTATCATGTAGATCATTTATCATGTAGTTGCTAAGACATAGCCCCACTATTAATTGAGATCATGTAGCATGTAGTCATTTATCATGTAGCATGTAGATCATTTATCATGTAGTTGCCAAGACATAGCCCCACTATTAATAGAGATCATGTAGCATGTAGTCATTTACTTATCACCTTGGCAAAACAGTGATGAAGTCTTGGTTATTGCGCAATATCGGGGAAAGTCCTTCCCACCTTAACCAGTAGAACATGTCTACCTCCAGGATTTCAATCTGTTGCCAACAGATTCATGTAGTCATTCATGTAGGTGAACCATTACCATAGGGGCATTCCATGGTGTAGTTCCATATAGGTATCTCTATAATAGCAATGTCTTAGTGGCCATTCATTTTAGAAATGCAATAACATATTCATGCAATTAACATTTACATATAATTCTATCATGCTTTTTCATAAATTCATGCATAATTAGTAAGATAACAATACAAGATTACACAACATATTACCTCAGTTCTGAAATCAAAACTCTATTGTACACAACAACCTATTATGATACTACTTTTACTGATTACATCAAAATCCAACATGCATATACATTCTCCTATCTATGGATTTCCATGTATATTTTATCATTCAGAAAATCATAATAGTATGTACTGTGCTCTAAAAATCCGAAATTTTGACAGTAAGTCTATTTCTTCCAATAACACGCACATGTAATTTTCATAATTTTCTGAGTTCTGTATCACTTTTTCATGATTAATTCTCATAAACTCAAACTAATTCTCATGGTACAACAGTGAAAAGATTATGCAATTACTGTGTAAAACTGAGTACAATAGGTCTTGTAGTTCCATCCACCAGCTACACAATTTCTAATAAAATGTTACGACATGGATCAAACTTGCATCTATTTCATTTTCCATTACTAAATCAAATAGAATTCTTTAAAACAACTATAAAATAGCATACATCATTGCAATGACATGCCTACTGTATAACAATACTGATTTACATATAACATAACCTGACAGAAAACACACCTCACATGCATAGATCAAAGTTGAGAATAATAATCAGATTGCAGGAACGAAAACAACACTGATAAACTTAACGGCAAGGTATGCTGTCGTTTACACATGGTTAACATCAGCATATCCTGTCGTTAACATCAGTTGACAGCGGTAGATAGTGTTGTTAACATATAGTAGGCATCCATAAGCTTGAGGTTTACAAGAATTAAACGGCTGGTCGATGTGGACGTTGAGTCATCAGACCAGAAAAGCAGAAAAAAGGCACATGTAATGACAGAACTTTAACCCCTTCCCACATGTTGTTTCATGAGTTTAAAAATCCGTAAATATATTAAATCTATAACACATAGTATCCTAAACTGTTCCCCCTTGCTACTTGCCTTTAACCCTCCTGGAGTGACGAGGAAAGATTTGAAGATGCCCGCCTTGGCCACAAGGCAGTCTTCACTCCGACTTCAATCGCCCAATCCGGCCGGCTCTAGCACGGCACCCACGCTTGGAGATCCTTCTGACCACGATCCCTGAAGTTCCCCTTGGTCCAACTGGCTTCAGACCGCCGACGAACAACCTCTGCAACCCTTTCCTTCGGCCTTCCTTTCTCACCCAAAAAATAGTGAGAAAACCCTCTCCTAAAGGCTAAATCCGGGTCTTATAAGGATCCCTACGAATCACCTTAGCTTCAATCCTAGCCCTTGAACCAGAAACGTCCTGATCTACCCATTAAACACTTTTGGAAACCGACGCCGATTTATTCCCCCCCGGAACGGTAACAACAAAAACTGGCAAGTCAGGTTAACGTCAAGCCCTGTTGCCGTGACCATGTAGTAGACGTCCATCAATCAGTCGTCAACTTACTTCCCTGAAAACCGAATATTCAAGAAAATTAAAAACGACACAATCACTGTCTTTAACAGACAATAGACAGCAATCGATCATGCAGCTAACTGTAGTCAACGTCAGTAGATGTTGACGCCAATTCATCAAAGTTACAGCACTGTTAAATTTAGAAAACACCTACACAAATGCATCATAGTTCTAGTAAAATTCTAGGGCACTACAGATAAGCTGCATATGACAACAAATTTTTGAGTCATTGACATATAATGCTAATAAATCTTATTTTTCTTGTAGTGAGAATAACTTATTACTAGTTTTATAATAAGGTTAGGTGAATTGCAAAAAATAATTTTATTGATCCTTAGAAAAAATAAAAGTAGACATTGCGATCAAAAGAATTAATTTTCTATAATCTATGCAAAAAAAATTATCTACAATATTTTTTGTCAGAAACAAATCTGATCTATGTACATCCCATCCACTATTCATACCCATACATATTCATAAATTTTTTATTTTTAATAAAATTTACTAATTAATTGTATCATATTTTATCAAAAAAATATTTTTAAAAGACATCATTAAGTTTAATATAAAAATTTAATTCTTTTAAATAATTATGTTAATTACTATTGTTTGTAATGTAAGTAATAAGAGTTCGTAATGTAAATATATTTCAAACTTAGAATCTTTTTTATGAGCCATAATGACGTCTTTTAGCCAAACATGATTCGATGTGGCACTATGTATTAATGGGGTTCAGTCGTACCGAATCATACATGGGCTAGAGCAATATGAATGGGATGAGGCACATTGGAAATTTGTTTCTGCTATTACCATCGTTTGCTGTCATTGTGGCCATTTTAAACAATTGCGGCACGATAATGTATCGACCGTGTCAGATTGTTCCTTGCCATAGTTAGCTTAGTCAATATGACCAGCATGACAAACCGTGCTCAATCTCTTGGGTTAAATGAAATGTCCTCCTACTCTCAAAATTAAAGTATATATAATAAATTAACTAAGTTAGTCACTAAATATATATTAATCACTAATGGTGAAACTACTGTGAGTAAATCTTGGTGGCTATTAACTAACAAAATTTTTTTTTTAACAAAAAAGTGATTGAAATTCATACTTAATTCATATTAATTATTTATAACTATAATCTTTTAAAGACAAAAATTGCATTGTAATCTATAATCTAACATTAGCAACCCACTTGACCATTGGTCTCTATTAAGTTGCAACTTAATATCGTCCAAAGAAAAAAATTTGTCATAAAGTGAATATTCAGCGGCTATACATTCGTCGCTATTTGTGTTAGCATCATTAGTGACAGATGATGCTTTGGTCGCCAGATCATTTTAAGATTTAGCAACCTATTGACATATCGTCGCTAATGTAAACTTTAGAGTGACCAATGTTTGGTTGTTGTTGACATATATAGTGGCTTAGGATTCACATTAGCAAACACACATAGCGACCAATCATAAAATGGTTGCTATTATAACCCTTTAGCAACCAATGTTGTGTTGGTGGTTGTAAGCCGAATCTTTAGCGATGATTGAATTATTTTAGTTACAAATATAATTTTTTATGCTTCTAATTTTAATGGATCGCTAATGATTGGTCACTACAGACCCATTTTTTTGTAGTGATAATAACAATTTTGCTGGTTTTTGCAGTGAAAATGGAGTGATTCATAAATTCTTTTCACCATGGACACCTGAACAAAATAGAGTGGTAGAAAGAAAAAACTGAACCTTGATGAAAATGGTTAGAACTATACTAGTGGAGTCTCAACATCCAAGGAAATTTTGGGCTGAAGCAGTGAACAATGCATGCTACATCTTAAATAGAGTCATAGTTGAAGTACACGTGTGCAATGTACAACCAAGAGGGGAGGGGTAAATGGTTGACTACCAAATAAAATTTTAGACTAATTTGATATGTGAAACAATAACGATCGCACCAAACATGTTACCACAAACCAACAGCGTACGTAGAAGAAGATAGAAGAAAAGGAAACACACCATAGTTTACAATTATTTTAGGCGGTTCAGCCACATAAGGATTGTGTGCCTACGTCCATCCCTCACACACGTGAGGTGGCAACACACTACTCTGAACTTGGCTGGAGATATAAAGTACAACCCTTCCACACACACACACACCAAGAAACACACGTCTCAACAGCGACAAAGGCCTCGCTATCAAAACCCTCACAAACACGCTCGTAAACCATGAGCACAACTCTCGCACATACAAGAGATATGTAGAAAAGAGTTTGTGTGAAGCTTCTCAACCCAAAGAACAAGAGAATAAAAAATAAACTTGAAGTTCATATTTCCCCTATTTTGGCGATGTTGAGAAGCATTGGAGAAGTACACCATGACTGCACAAGCCTTCCTGGATGTGGTACACTAGTTTCACAACAATCAGAATGTCCAAGGCTTCGACTTTATGCAGCAAACCTCGAAGAAAATCTCCTGGAAGAACTCTGGTTCATTGGTTCACCGTTTGACCAAACTGGGTGCAAAGATTTGTTCTCCAACAAGTTGTGTGTTGGTCACACATATGGGCAGGCCTCCCCTTAATATACCTACATGCCAAAGACTTGATCTTGGTCGTAGATGTCAAGAAAATCGCGTCTAAATCCAAACTTGAAAGGAGTCCTAACCACAATAGGAAACTGTGTTTCTGGGGTCCGTCGATCGATTTCACCAGGTTGGTCATCCAATTCTGGACTTAGCCGTGTAGATAACCTCTTCTTCTTCTGTTTCAGAAATGCACTTATTGATCGTCCGAAATTTCCTAATCGATCGACGATTTTGTGACTGTCCCAGTACTAGACAACACTAGCTAGGTCGATCGACCGAATTCTTCAAGTCGGTCGTCCGACTTGGTGACTATCCTAGCGTCAACCTGTACAGGGTAGGTCGGTCATCCGATTTCCTCTAGTCAGTTGACCAATTTCCACCAAAAATGTAGAAATCAAGTCAGTTCAAACTCTAAAGTACCAAAACCTTAAATACTCACCTCGGCCTCTTGTTTATGAACTCAACACATCATGTAAACTCTGTAGAACTTCATTTCACATAGAATTAGAGAAGAGGTTAAATGTACATAAAGTGTTGACTAGGTTGCAAACCCAAAGAGGGGGGGGGGTGAATGGATTGCTAAAATATATCTTGAAATTTTCCTGTTAAAATGACTTCTAATAGAAATACTAAACTCAAGTGTTAAAGTTAGTGAGCAGCGGAATAAGATAAAAACAATCACACAAATAATGCACAAGAGTTCATCCTAGTTCAGATCTTCTATCACAAGGAGTCCTATGTCCAGTCCTCAAGAAACTACTTAGGATTCCACTAACTAAGGGTACAGTCCCCCTTATGGACACTTACACATCCAGCACCCGCCGGCCTTCTCTACAAACCCGAAGAGGTAGTACAAACACCTATAGCAATAGGTCTTCCCTTCAACAAGAGGCACAAATCACCCGCCCACAACAGGTCTTCCCTTCAATAAGGGGAACAAACCACCTGCCCACAGTAGGTCTTCCTTCAACAAAGGGAGCAAACCACCTGCCCACAGCAGGTCTTCTCTACGCACAGGAAGAGGAACACTCAGAAAGACAGTTGAAGGGATGGCCCGTAGATCAAGCTTATACAACAAAGCCTTGCTTGATCTGAGTGCAAACTGAGAGAGAAAATAATGGAGCTATAATGCTACTCTCTTAGAAACAACAGGCTCTCAAAAGAAAAATCGAAATGAAGCTTTAGGAGAGCTTAGAGCAGATGGACTTGGAGTGAGGGCTCACTACTCTTCTAATGGTTGTGAAAGCTTGTGTGTATCCATGTCTGTTGCTTGTTCTTGCTTCTTTACAACCATCGTCTTCTTATAAGCACTTTGCTTTCTTCAGATGAGTTTGTTGAAGTAACGTGTTCTCTCATTTCTTGATGCTCATTTCCATGCAGTCACATAGGTCTTACTGTAAGACCCTCGAATTTTGTTGTATTATTCTGTTGCATGTAAATAATTCGTGTCGTATATGTACGTATGTATGTATCTACGTATGTACTAGTGGTATACTTATGTGTGTATGTGTATAGCTTAGGTATAAATAATGTATGTAATGCTTGATGGTAGTGTGTACATGATAACGTATACATATAGCATGTATATAGGTGTAAAAGGTGCATGGTTTCTGCATGTTTTAGACTTCTTCCCGAAGGCCATATTGGCGTCAATAGCAGGATGTCGATGAGGTGTCAGCGTCCACCTATGGATGCCAACACTAATCCCAGCGTCTAATGATGTGGACGCCAACATCTCTAGCCTGCATGCGCAGTAGAGCCGGAAATTCCGGAAGCAAGGCAGCTCACCCATTGGGGAGATGTCTCCCAATGGTCTGAGAGCCATCTTGTCACCCCATGCGTGGGAGAGAAGCCTCTTCCATATGTCTAAACCTGAATCTGCTTCCCCAACCCCTCTCTTCACCCTTTTGCAAGAGAGAAAGAAGAGAAGAAACCCTAGTTTCTGAACTGAGGAAAACCCCCACTTTGGAACCCAAAATCCCTCAACCTGAAGATTGTTCCGGGGATCTACTGCTTCAAGGAGGTTGCTGGATCAACGAGGAAGGCCTCCCCGACCGAGGAAGGCACTGGAGCTCGCTCAGGAACCCGGAGTCAAGCATTTCTAAGAGCTTCCTGGGATAGCCCAAGGAGAGCTTCACCAAGCCCTAGATCCATTGGTACATTTTTCTAAAGGCAAGTACCCCATTCATAACGTCCCCGTATGTGTCTAGGATGGTTTTACAATTTTTATGAATTTTTCCTCGTGTCCTAGACCCCCACATTCACCCCATCTTTGGAGCTCGGGTCTGTGTTCTGCACAGACCCGACATTAACGACAATGTCCCTTGACGCTGAGATCATGCTTGGCGTCCATCGACTATGCCGTTGACACTGAATTAGCGGCCAGAGACCGCCGCCAAGTTCATCTGGACAGAACAGTGACCTGTTCTGCCCTTCTATACGACTATCTTCGTTATGTTTCACGATGAGGATATACTGTAAATCATTTATATGCTATGTATACTGTTGGTGTGATGAATGTGGTGTGTGGATGGATGAGTGTGCATGGTGGTGAATGATGGAAGTTATTTTGTTCCATGAAATCAAGCATGATTAGTTGTTAATCTTGTCAATCTACTGTTGCATGATTTAGGACTAGCCTGTGTGCCCAAGTTTGTGAGGATCATGCATGTATGGATCAGCCCTATTCTGAAATTTGAGATTTTGCCATGCTTGTGTAAATTATTGAAAGTATTGTTTGGGGAAATAGGAATTGTGCATAAGTTATGATAAATCCTTGGTAAACCAGGCATCGCCCCATAAATTGAGGAATAAATTCTGTAGCTCTATACATGTAGGGTTCAGACAGTAACTTGCTAAAATTGCGACTTGTGTATAATTCCATATCGACTTGAATTACGAATGGCATGAAAAATAGATGTTTAATTTTCTGTAAATTCATTTTAACTTAGAAAAATCTGAAAAATTGCATGAAGGGTCCTAAACCAAAATTAGTTTGTGATTAAAATTTCAGGTCATTTGGACCAGAGCACGATGCCTTATGAAATTTTCCATGAAAAATGTGAAATTGATGCATGTCATTGTAAAATGAGTTGATTCTTGTCATCCAACTTGATTAATGGAATTACCTGCTTGTTAATGTCTGAAATCTGTAGTGTCATGTTAGGAAAATAGAGGCATGTTCATGTGAGTGAGAAAGTGAATGAAGTGAGAGTGACATGTGTCAACCATGTGTAAAATCGGTAAAAATGTGTAAATGTGTAACTGTGCCAAATGTGACACTGCTTCCGTAGAGGGCAGTGGAACCGTAACAGGGAAAAGTCCCCCTGAGAAAGTTCAATGTGATGTGACCCTAAGGGCATTAGGGGGAAATCCTGGAGGTGGACAAGTACCACTGGTTAGGGTGGAGACTTGTTCTCCGGTCTGCGCAGTCCAAGAGCCGCCATTGTATTGCCTAGATGGAGTCTATGTGATGTGATGTGTTTGTGTCCTTCTTTGGTGGTTTGGACTATGTGTCACGGCACCTAAATTGTGAATGTGTAAATGTGTATGTGTTCATGTGTTAATGTGTAAGTGAACAATGTGTAATGTGTATGTGTAAAGCGCAATTTAAGTGAATTGAAAATTGTGTAAAGAAAATGTGAAACCAAAAATGTGAAGATATGATATTGTAAATCCATGTTGTGACAAATCTGAAACCATGCTAAATAAGTAGCTTCCTTATGTTATGATCATGTTTACATGTACAAGTGTCTAGAACCCATGCTAGGGACAAATAAATGAGTATGTGTACACAATTCCATGTTCGGTTGTTCACATGTTGTGTCTTAAATAACATTGTAGCTCTCATGTGTAGGTTATGGTTACTAAAGCATGTGAAAACCAGCAAGCTTAAGCATGTGAAAATGGTTATGTATATGTATAAGAACATGTAGATTCCATGCTAGTTGTGTTCCCTCTCATGTACGCGCGGAATTCATGTTAATGGCTTTCATGTTTTGGTCAAAATGCAAAATAGAATTTCATGAGTAGGAATGATTAGAGAGCATGTGTTAGGAAATTCATTTCGTTAAGGAAATCTGAAAGCATGTATCATGTGTTTACTGATAGAACTATCATGATAGATTGTTCAATTCAAGGTTTAAGCATGCTACATGTTGAGTCTTTTGCAATTGTGTGTGTAGAGCCTACTATGACATGTACATGTATGGTATGAGTGGTGTTACTTGCTGAGTCTTTTAGACTTACTACTTGCTTCGGCGTACAGGTGTAGTTGGTGACGTAGCACCGTTGGAGGAGACGGTGGAGACGGACTCCGAGCGCGGAGATTAGATTGTTGGAGCAGTTGTACCCTTTTGTGTTTTCATAGTATGTAAAAGTGACATTGTACTAGAACTATCATGAGAAAATTGTATAAGTGCTGGACATTTATGTATTTAATTTTCAGCAATTAAATTATGTGAACTTTTAAGTTCTTTAATGTTATTGCAATTTCATGTATGTTAAATGTGGATGATGAATGAATGAAGACAGTAGTTCTTTTACTTCCGCTACTCTGTTCTATATTCACGTGTATCTCAGCTGAATGTATCGTTGGGTAAATGTCCCACTGTGATGACACTTGCTATACCGACGTGGGTTGGTATAACCGTACCGGTATAATGAGGGCCGTCACACTTACGTTGTAGAAACATGTGACTATCGGAAACCTGTAGGCATTAAATGCTAAGAGAGAGAGATGTCTTCAATGACAGTCAATGTTCTAGGTAGGTGCAGAAAGATGTTATACAGAAATAGATATGTCCATTCTGTCACCATATAAAGCATAAGAGACTTGGCATAAAAATAGTAGTCAGTCAAAAAGTCATACTGCATAGGAACTTTATCTAGCAACAGACTATACATGTGAAGATAATTTTAAATGCTTATGTATAAGAGATATTCAACAGACATCGGGAGATTTGAAATTCACAATTTCAAACGCTAAGGTTATTTAAAATATGTCTGTGAAACTTTTAATCATTTTATTAAAGATGTTTTCAGAAAGTTTCTTGATCAAAAGATATGCAATATGATCAATATGATTTCATCAAGGAAAATAGCTTGATATAGAATGATATTGAAAACAACGATCATATCAATAAAGTTTATCATAATATTTCTTGATCAACAAAATAAAGATGATCGTTAAGATAAAGATGATTAGGGTATTAATGATAATCTATGTAGGACAGCAGTCAATATGCAGGAAACAATCGATATGATGATGACAGATAGTAGCAATCGATGTTTACAAAGCAATCGATATATGATAACAATAATCGATATGAAATGATCGATTGGTCAAGGAAACAACATAAATAGTCGAAGTGAAGCTTCGTATATGATGAAGTTACCTTCGGATATGATGAAGTAGAACTTCGTATATGATGAAGTGGAACTTCGTATAGAATGAAAAACAACGCAATCAATCGAATTGAATCTTCATATATGACTTCGGATATGACGAAGTTTGCTTCGTATATAGCTTTGTATATGACGAAGTGAACTTCGACTGTTCAAGAAAAAAACATTCATGACGAAGTGAAGCTTCATATATGACGAAGTAAACTTTGGATATGATGAAGTTAGCTTTGTATGTGATGAAGTAAACTTTAGATATGATGAAGTAGAACTTCGGATATGACAAAGTTAGCTTCGAATGATCAAGAAGCAAAACATTCATGACTTCGGATGATGAAGTTTAAAGCTATGGATGATGAGACTTGACTTCGATTGAAACTTTGAAAAAGTTGTCAGTGATGTAAATCATAAACTTATGAATGAAAACTTAAATGACAACAAATGCTTACAAGAAATTTGAACACCATCTAATGGACGAAGAATTCTTGGAATACTTACAATGGTGATCCTTGAAGTATTATTTATTTCCTTTGCATTACCTGTTGACAGACTTAACCAAAATGATATTAAGGTATAACATATTAAATATTCTAAAATGTAGAAATATTTTGATAAGTTTTGTTATCACCAAAATATATAGTCATGGAGATAAAGGAGTCAACAATCTCTCCCCTTTTGGTGATGACAAAACTAATCAAAATCATAACGCCCAAAAATGATATGATGATGTTTATTCAGAGTATGTATGTATTTCAAAGTATTTCTCCTCCTTTTTGTCAATGACCAAAAAGGAAGGTTTGTGGAATAGGAATGATGAAGCTAAAAGGAAAGGTGTGGAGAAGGATGAATGAAGTCTCCCCCTTAGTCCAAAGCTCCCCCTCAGTTCAAGAATCCCCCTTAGCTCAAACCAAGAAAGAGATAAAGAAGTTAAATGTAAGGAACTTGGTCAGAAGGAGTAGAGCAAGAAAAATGACCCACAAAAGAAGAGTGAGAATTAAGTGTTGGATCAAATCAAGAGAGTAGATAATTCAACAAGATGAATTTCTTGGTATGATAGAGGATTCTGACGACAGAACATGAAGAATGTGTCGACTTGAGTGAAGAGTGTGTCGACAAAATCATGAAGTACAAGAAATTTTCAATGATTAGGAGTCATGCAATTCCAAGGTACTCTGAAAGATTATTTTTCTTCAGTTATTGTAGAAACACATATTTTACATATTACACATGCCCAGCTCTCTTCGGAGAGGGGTAAACCTCTCTTCAGGAAGGGCTTTTGTAAAGATGTCTGCCAACTGATTTTCAGTTTCTATGAATGAAATGCTATATTATCATTTGCTACATGATCTCTAATGAAATGATACCTAACATCAATATGTTTAGTTCTTGAATGTTGTACTGAATTTTTTGTGAGATTGATTGCACTGGTGTTGTCACATAAGAAGGGTACATATTTGATGTTTGGTCCATGCAAGATGAACATGGAGACTTCAGAACAACTCATTTTGTCACTTCAATAACAACTCATAAATAACAACTCGAGTGTACATCAAGGTAAATGTTTCAATAACAACTCATTTTGTCAACTTCAAAACATCAAATATGCACATGGAGACAACAATCTCCCCCTTTTTGATGTTGACAAAATAGATAGCATTTGCACAGACTATAAAGCATCAAAGATTTATAGAGACACAAGAAGCATGTTTTTGAGTTTTTGAATATTCTTTTTTTTTGTTGTTTTCATTATATTCATTTTTTTTACATAGGATGGGCTTGATGCACACTAACTTAGACACTTCTAACCTTACATATAGCCTAAATGCATCAAGTAAGCACACATTCATATAGTAAAAAAAAAAAAGAAAATTGAAACAAACGTCCAAAACACACATAGCTATAGTTAGTAGATAACTTCTCCCTCTTTGTCATAGCAAAAAGGCGGGAGTGGGATGAGAAAGAGCAAGACAATCCATGACATAGTGGCAAACTAAGGATCACTAAGGAGGACGTTGATCTTGAGAAGGTTGCAGGTAACCCATGACATCCCTAAAGATCTGAGCTTGGGAGTCCAAAAGACTCTATTGGCTAACCCTCATCTCAGCCAAATCTCTAAAGAGGTCTCGCACCAACTCACCCACTTCGTGAACTTCCCCTCTCATGGAAACTCCCCCTCAAGCCTAGTTAGGCTCTCTTGGAACCGTAGTGAAAAGTGTTCACCTCCGGGACCGGGAGAAGGCAAATCTTGTTCCATCAAAGCCGGATGCTCTTCATTTTCATTTCTATCCCCTGGAGCTTGGGTTTCACCTTCATTTTTTGTTCCATCATTGTCCTCACTATCTTCACTGGCTTCAACTTGATGAACACCCAGAGTTCTCCTAATCCTTCATTCACAATCTTGTAATTCATGAACCCGAAGGATGTTGTTGACATTATATACAAAGGAGACTGGGTATTTTCTACCCTTTCATGTGAGAGATCAATACCAACATACTCAAACACGGCGGTAAGATGAGTAGCATACGACAAGGAGCGTTGTGTTGATTCTTCACTAACTTGATGAGCAAAACCATCATTTCAAGTAGACACAATGATACATCATGAAATAGCAACGAAAAATACCTTTGTGGATTTTTGTGACTTCATCATGACTGTCGCCTTTGGGAAACAAAATAGTGGTCATCATGTGATGAAGAATCCTCTGTAGTGGCAAAAAATCATTTGCATTTATAAGTGCATGGTGTGCCATCCAGTCTTGCAGATCTCTCTCCAACATTGCTTGACACAAATCACTATCATTATAGGGTGCATGCTATGGTACATACCCCACATTTGGAATACGTAGTGCGGCACTAAGAGTAGTGTCACTAACTGGTATCTTAACACCATTAACCAATGGCGGAGCCAGAAATATTAGAAGGGGGGCAATTAATAAGATTAATTGTTCATTGATACTCAGAACAATGGGGGGCAATTAATAAAGTTACAAAAATCTTCACATGCCCATCAATTCAATTCACTCAAGAAATTAAGGAAAAAATTTATGCAAAAAATTGGGGGGGGGGGGGGGGGAATTGCCCCTTTTGACCCCCTAGCTCCGCCACTGCCATTAACTACATTGAACAACTAATTGTTGTTGGTGTAGAAGTTTGCACAATATTGTTGTACCAAGTTCGAATGATACACTTTGTGATGGGACATGAAGTGAATCCAACCTTGATTTTAAAATAGTAGAGACAACATAGGCTTGGTATCATCTAGATCATCAAAATCTACATACCACGGAGGAAGTACTTTTCTCCTATTCTGAACGAAGTACTCTTCCAGTGCTGCTGGAACTTGTGCACCTGCTCCAAAACCCTCGCCAACCTCCCGGTGATGCCTTGGGTCACACAACCACTGTGGACCCATGAAGCCATCATAGAACCTTTAGAGGAGTGGATCTCATGAGGTTGGGATGCCTCCTGAGTCTAGGACAGTGAGAAGTCCTCAACAAGGATCAACTAAGAAGAAGAGACTTGCAATGTGCAAGCCAAGGAGAATAGGTCAGTGTAGATGCGGTTATTTTCCCGAATGTCCCTCCTCTCCCCTTTTTTTGGGTGTGTCGGGGAAAGGGTGGATAGCGAGAGAATAAACGGCGTCCACACGGAATAAAATGGATAGAAAGTAAAGGAAAGCCGCGATCGCCAGGCACTTTGACTAAAAAGTACTAAAAGTAGGGACGGGTCTAAAAGGGGATGTGTACCTTTTTGGGCCCGTGGAAAGTAGCGGATGTGTGTGCGGTGGGTCCTTCCTCCTCCTTCCATGGCCGGCCGGCGAAGGAGATTTAGCCCGAGGTACCTGAAGAGGACAGAAATGGAAACGGATTAGGCGGACGTGTAGTAAATGAAAAAGACAGTGGACAGGACATAAAATGGTGCAGACGCACCTTCTAACTACGAAAATGAAAACCCCTAACTAGACAGGGAGGGAACATGCACGTGTTGTGCGTGTGTTGTCTGGTGACCCGGACAGGGAGAGAAAGGCTGTGAGAGCCCGGAAACAGTGTGGCGGATGGCGACGCCTCGTCGTGGAGCGGACGGCGTGGATCGTCCTCCGGCTCCAGAACGGCAGCTTCTGGCAGCAGGATCGTCCCACTGGAACCTCCGGTGGACGTGGAACGGAACGACGGTGGGCGACGCGTTGGACGGGCATGGCTTCGCCGCTCTGGGGGGTAAGGTCTCTCTCTCCTCACTGATGCGGAGGGGGCTTGTATATATAGACTCACTATTTTAAATCGCGTCCAAACCAGCTGACGTTTTTGAAGTAAAATTGCGGCCACAGGAAATGTCGCGATTCATAGGTCGGCCAGATGTCCCATCAACTTGCCAAAATATGATGATTACTGCGCGCAGCGATCTTAAGAATCGCGTCGACCATAGTCGTCGCATTTCGGAAGGTCAAATCGATTTGACAACCATGACCTCATTTGCGTCCATAAAACGCGTCCAACATACTGGTCGTAATTAACAACTGCCTGAACATTTGTAACGCTGTAACTGGCGGTTCTTAATCGCGACGTGCTGTCTGGTCGCGATTCAGAGTCTGACACCGTACTGACAATGTTCTGACGCCTGGCAGGGGCATGGTGTGCGCAGAGTGGTTAAGAATCGCGTCGTACAACCACAACGCATTTCAGAGCCTGCCACAGGTGTCAGAATGTGCGCGCTCTGGCACAGCCTGAAACTGTTGACTTTTTAACCGCGACGGCCGTCATGGACGCCCTTTAACGTCGGTTAAGCGTTGCGTCCTGTAAGGCGGTAGCTGAATTGCGTCGCCTCAGGGCGTCGCGCTTATGGCATTTAATATGCGGCCTCCGTCTGGTCGCGATTGCAAACAGTGCGCTGATTCTTTTAGGGTTTTTCTAGACTCTTTTGTAGACTTATCTAAAAGGTCCTAAAAAGCTTTTAAAAGACAGAAAATTCTGAAAAGTCTCAAAGTAAAACAGGAAATTCAGGAAATCACTTAAAAAGGTAATTAAAGACAATCACATTGAGGCTTACAATGCACTCGAGATTTTGTCCAATTGGTAAAATTGGCGTGTCTACAGATGCCTTGCCTTGGCGTGTCTACAGATGCCTCGCCTTGGCGTTTGCTTTATAAGGAGTAAAGCGAAAGCAAAACAACTGAAAAGTAAGCGCCAAGGTGTAATGAGACATGCCCTTTTAAGGCACAGACTGGATCTGTTTGTCAATTTAAAATAACGCTGTTCTTCAGAAACTCTTCTGGAGAGGAAACTGTACCATCGTAGATAACTAAACTACAAAGTAAAGACAATGCGAGATCAACTTCCGTCGTCGGGAAGTACCTAAGGACGTAATCCATTAGGTTTCATCTGCGTATGGGGCTGCCATGGCCGTAGGTAGATCGAAAGTAAAGTAAAGGAAAAGATCCAGGATGGAGAGTTTCTCTCCGAAAAGAACATCTTCAAACAACTTTATAATAACTGAGTACTGGACTCAGAGTGGAATTATCGGGTTGCTTTGGCATTGACGGACCAAGTGATTATCTTTAATTAAGCTTTTCAAATTTTTTCTCTAAATTCCTATTTGCATCTAAGGCTTTCCAACAATCTTCCTGTTAACCTACGTGAATGCATGCTGGGCTAAAAGAAAAGACTCATAAAACAAAACAAAATATAAGATAATCAAGGATAATATGTTGTACCGGAAAGGGTCAGGATACCCATGGGAACTGTCTCCCCTCCTTGCAGGAACTGTCGTTCATCCTTTTATCCAAAATGGGAAATATCGTCCCCCAGGTACCATGGGAACCGTCATCCCCCATCTTCGGCCAACGGCCTATCCTTAGAAGCAAGAATCCTCTGGAATTATCCTCGTTTTTCGGCAGTGAAGGGGAATCAAACTCTAGATTCATTAAAGCCTCAAGGTCCTTGACAGGCTCTAATAAGTATACCATATAGTAAATGCAATATATGTTACTAATGTGGAGGCTGTCGAGGATGTTCGTGTATCCCGCAATATAGTAAACATCATGAATCTGCATGAAAAAAAAACAGCTCAAAACACATTAGCAACAAAGGGGTACTGATCAAAATCGCGTCCAGTCTCATGGACGCCTTTCAGCATCAAATCGCGACTGCCGCTGTCGGCGCGTTTTAAGATGCAAGCCAGAATTAAAAATTCTGCTTTTACTCACTTATTAGGTGGCAATGGGAGGATGGTTTTGGATGTGGGATGAGTCACTCTCGGGGTGAGGTCCCAAAATCCTCACCACTTGTTACAATACCCATCATTTACCCATTCCAATTTTATCCACTCCCATTTCAACCTTCTCACTCCAACCTTATTTTACTCATTTCTTCCCACCCTTGCAAAGAGTGTTCTAAGAGAAAGCTTTGAAGAGAAGAAGGCTTGGTGATGGAGCAAGGTTCATCCTCAAGGGGAGCAAGGAGAGAGATTTTCAATAAGTTGAGCCAAGTTAGTGGTCATGTTAGCAAGCTTGTCCAAGCCGGAATGGTAGGTTGATTATGCTTGCTAGGCTCGATTAAGATGTTTCAAAATGAGGTTTTAAAGCTTGGTTAACATGTTTTTGGCATTTTTATCAACTCAATTTCATAAACTTGCAGGATTACCCACTCTTTCCGGGGAGCCGAAGATTCGTGCGTTTGCCATGGCTGCAACAACTAACGTCAAATATCTCTTCGGGCATGACCACTGTCTTGAAAAGATGGGGCATTAACAACCTGGTGGTACATGCAAAGAGGTATCACGAAGTCCATTTGGATTGGGCAGCCATGGGTGCACTGGTCGAGGTATGGCATCCCCAAACTCACACTTCCTCTTCAAGGATTTTGAAGCGACAATCCTTCTGGAAGAGGTGGAGGTACTCTTAGGCCTCCGCCGCATGAAACAGGTGATGAAGATAACATGATGGTTGCGCTGAGAAGCTACACCAGCAAAGCGGTTCTTGAAAGCTTCATAGATGCTCGGGAAGCGTATGAAGTGCGAACGGGCAAAGGCATCTGCCTACAAAAGCTGGCTTTGGGACGATGAGGGAGGTTGGCGAAGCCGGAAACGCCGAAGAGTTGGAGAGAGCGATGAAAGGCTTGCCATCTGCGTGGCTGGAGCGTTGCTTTTCCCTTCAATCGACTCCGTTCTGGAGTCCGATCAGCTGAGCGGTCTGCGCAATCTGGGAAGGCGAGCGGTTGGGACCAGCAGTCTTGGCCTTTCTCTATAGGGGCTGACGGCAGCAAGCTTAGGTAGGCCCTTATATGGATCTATGCTTTTATTCACTTGCTGGACTGATTTGCACTTAGAGTTCTGCTTGAGCAACGAGGTGCCAACCTCGTCCCGCCTCTTTGCAAAGGTCCACTTAAGCACCTGGAAACATCATCGGGCTGGATGGAAGAGTTGCAAATCAGGCGCCGCAACTGAAGACTCGGGCAGATTGGCGCGAATACCTGCGCGACATGCCCGAAGACACGTTTAACTTCATCCCGGTTCCGTTCCCAAATCGTGACTTGAGGAGCAGGCTGGCATCCGGTGTGATCTTCGCCTGATCGGCGCGTCAGAATTGTGCTTTACAATGCACACCGATGTCTACCTTAATTCGGGCTTGCAAGGGTGTGTTCGAGGGGCCGTCTCACACCGTACCCATCAAACATCGGGAACTCGGTACCAATAATGACAGAGAGGAAGCCAACACGATTAAGGCCATATGGAAAGTTTGCAATTTTCGAAGGCCGATTCCAAGTGAGAGGGAGGTTGAAAGTGAGAAAGCCAACTATGTAAGGGGCTTGAAGAGGGTCCGATCTTGAGATGACTCCAATCTCAAGGGTCGTTGTAAATATTGGAAGATCATTGTGAATAAATAAAATCAAGTCTGGTTTGTGTGCCAAAGGTGATTGCTTGAAGTGGTTTGATTTGAATGAACAACTTCCAATTAGCATGAAATGGGTGTATACCCCTTACAAGGTTGCCTGAAAAAATGGGCTGGGAGGGATTCTGGCATAAGAAGCGTCCAACCCAGTCGTCGCGGATCAATTGACAGAAACGCGTCCATGCGCGCTGGGGTAGGAATTAAAAGGCGACGGCTGAAGTCGCCGCGGATATAAACCCGTACAATGTCATGATTGCCTCTGAATCGCGGTGAGAAGAGCGGTCGCGGTTCAGGTTTTGAATTTTCGCGCCCTGACAGATCTGTCAGGGGTCATCATGACCTCTGAATCGCGGCGTAGGGACTCGACGCTTATTCAAATGATGGCTCATTATCCGCGTCGACTAGACTGGGCGCGGTTCAGACATTTCAAATAATGCTCGCTTTGGAGCCAGGAATCGCAATTAATGGGCCTGAATTGCGTCGAGGGGGCGGGGAGTGATTTGGAATGACGGTACGTAATGCGCGGCCGCTGGTTTGGACGCGTATTATGAAACGTCGCCGGCGGTTATAAACGCCCAGGGCGATCTTTCGGCGCTTCTCCTCCCATTCCTCTTCTCTCTTTCACTCTCTCATTCTCTTCCCATTTCTTTCTCTCTCAACTCTCTCTCGGCCCCTCATCTCTCATAATGGCGGGTGGGAGCAAACGGCAGGCCAAACGGCCAAGGACGGAGGAGAGGATGGCGGCGGCTTCTCCGGCGGACTCGAGCGGGAAGCGGCGAGGGGGGTTCGACTAGCGTCGCCGGCGCGACGGCCACGGGAAGGGGTGGAGGCGCGGCGGCGATGGAGGACCCGCCGGCAACGAGCGGTGGCAGCGGTGGCGACGATGCGGCGGCGGAGGAAGAGGAGGCGACGGCGTGGCGCCGTCGAGGATGGCAGGGGAGAGATCTCCCCGCCCGCACGGAGACGGTAAGTCCCTCTTGATCCCTCTCTCTTCAAATCGGGGCAAGGGGGTGAGCTTTGAGCTCGATGAAGGAGGTGAGAAATGCGTCCAACCAGACGGCATGTTTCTCGTCTCCGAATCGCGTCGGCATAGGCCGTCGCGATTAAAAATTGAAACGCGCCCACATAAGTGGACGCCTTTCAGGGTTAGAAATGCGACCTCTGCACTGGTCGCGTTTCAAACCAGAACCAGCATCTTCAAAAATTTTAAGCATGCTTTGTTTAGTTTAACCATGTATTATACCATGCTTAGTTTAAATGTGTGTTACATGAATTTTAAATGATATGCATGTTTTAATTATATCGAAAAATGTGACCTTAGTGTACATACACCACTCGTTTTATATGTTTATTAAAACTACTTAAGATACAAACAATCTATGGTTAATACATTAACAACAAAACTTAAAATACTAACATAGTTTTAATATCAACATACTGTAATAAACTGTAATTCAACACAACTCATGATGTGAACAAGCCTAGCTTTTTACACATTAACAACACAACAACAACAACAACAACAACAAAACACAACAACAACAACAACAACAACAACAACGACAAACTTAATATAATATTTTTTAAATATCAACAGACTGTGATAAACGTAATTAAACTTACATAAATAACATGACTTATGACTTTAAAAACAACTTTACAAACACAAGATAACATAACATATTTACAATTATGTGCAGGGGTGATGAGGCCGCGCATCATGTGGCCATTAGTTGTAGCGGCTTACCGGGGTCTTCCGGCCTTCCAGAGAGAGAGGTTCGGAAGATGGGTTTTGGCTCGATCTTGGGATCGAGCCATTTTTTGTTGATCCCCCACTTATCCAGGTTATCTGGGATAGGTGGGACCGAGTGAGCCGCACCATTCTCTTCCCTTGGGGCCATATGGTGCCCAGCTTGGAGGATGTAGCCCGTATCACGGGGCTACGGGTCGACGGCGAGGCGGTGACTGGCGTCACATACGCAGACTACACCGACCTGACACAGCAGCTGCTGGGACTGGAGAGTCGGCAGGACGACCACGAGCGGAGGATGGTCGGACGAGTTGCGTTGCTGCAATCGCTGGGGAGGCAGGCGTGCGGCAGAAGCAGATGAGCTTCTTCCTGCCTTCGTGGAGTGGGCCGCAGGTTTAGCACGGGCGACATATGGTCAGGACGCTAAGGACACCGTGCGGGCAGACCGGACTTGCGCCGGTTTCTAGTATTCTTCTTCGGCAAGATGCTGTTCACCACTAAGGGTGACGGCATCCACTACCGTTTCCTGGAGTTACTAGATGACCTGATGCGAGTCGGCAGGTACGCTTGGGGTGCTGCCCTCCTGGCGCACACCTTCGCAGACCTGTCTACCGGTACGGGCCGGGAGACTACAGGGGGCGGATTCGTGCCCTTCCTTCAGGTACAGATCTAACCCCAAATTTGATTTGACTTTGACTTTTCCTACAAATTTAAGTCAACGTGATTGATTGTTTTACAGGTTTGGAGCTATTACTATCTCCCGCTGGGCAGGGCCACAAAGGTGGACCCCACAGCGGTGCCGCTGGCCAGGAGGTGGCTACCCCTGGTTAGCACGGCGACTTACGCATTCCAGTTGGACGTGCTTCGTCGGCACGTCCGCGACTTCCCAGCGCTCTTGGTGCGCTTCTCTTCCTTCTCATTTTCCCTTGTATTTAGCTTTTTCACAAGTTTAGGAAGTGATTTAACAAATGCATTTTTTGTTCAGGTTGTTTGGGAGCCGTATGCAGACTACGGTGATGCCGATCAGCCGTGGGTAGTGAGTGGCCGGGCTTGTTCAGGCGGGACATCTGGGTCCACTGCCTGAACGAGATCGAGCCACTCCGCCTGAGGCTGGCGGCACAACTTTAGGGCTGCATCAGCGCTGGATAGATGAGGGAGCCGAAGGGGATCGGCAGAAAGACTCGCGGGAAGGCCAAGACGGGGATTGGTGGACCCTCTTTCCAGAGCAGTTCTTAGACGGCACCGTGGGGGCCAGGTGGTGACCAGCGACGGACAGGACAACACTGCCTACCTCTAGCGGTACCAGGAGGAGTACGGCCTTCGACTTCATGAGGCCCGAGAGGGTAAGCATTTAAACTTATTCGATTTGTTTGCACAGTTAATAAATATAACTTACAAATATACATGTATGTGCAGGATGGGCGTGACACGCTCTAGGCAGAGCTGGAGGGACAGTTGGCGGCTACGACGGCACAGCTAGCCGAGGCACGGGCGGCCTTGGAGACACTGGTAAGTGTTGAATTTAAATGCATACATGTGCTTCTTTACTTACCATTGTACGACATAGTTTCCTCTTTGTTGGCTTGCAGCGCGCAGCCCAGGGCGCGGCCGTCTAGGCCAAGGCAGGAGGTGCCTCTTCGAGCAGGGGCCCGGCAGTGGCGGCGGAGGTGAGCTCCCTCCAGGAGCAGCTGGCTGCGGCAGTGGCGCGTGCCGAGCGGGCAAAGCGCGACCTCGCTATACGGGTAAGCATTTAAATTTTAGTGAATTCAATTAAATTGCTTCTTGGTGTACTTACCTGTTCTTTGTTCTTGTTGTGCAGTCTGAGGAGCTAGAGAGCGCCTGGCCCGCGAGACCTGGCTGTCGCGGAGCTGACTGAGCAGGGGTCTCAGCAGGCGCGACGGAGCTTCCCCGTGACGTGGCCGAGTTACGGGCGTTACTTGCGCTGGAGCGGCGTGACCCGAGCGTCAGCAGAGCTAGTGGGAGCGTGAGCGGGAGCGGCTTACTCAGCAGGCCGTGGAGGCGAGGCTGGGTAGCTGGCAGCGGGACGCCTGTTGAAGGCGTCCGAGGAGCGCTACGCTGCGGGAGGGAGCGAGCCAGGGAGTAGGGGACGCGCAGTGCTTACTCCGAGAGTGTCCTGGCGTCTTCCTCTCAGTACGAGAGGAACATTCAGGACGCAGCAAGCGCACAGAGGTTGACAGGGTCCCGAGCACCGATGGGGCCACCTCCTCCGCCTACCACAGTTGCTGACTAGGCGAGGCTGAGAGCAGCCAGGGGGAGCCGGCTACACCTGCAGGGGGGGTGACGAGAGCCAGACCACCCCGCCTTGACACTTGTACTTTCTTTTTCTTTTACCTGTACCGTGCCTAGTGTGGCACCATTATGATACTGTACACGGCCCGGCTCCCTGTTAGCCGGATATAGATATATATATATACTATATTATATATATATATATACATACATACAATTGTTCCTCTTCGGCTTTCTTCACCTGTACACCTGTGGTAGATAGGAACAAACAAGTTAAATGTCCGTTCCGGCTCAGCCCCTTGCTTGTGGTACTTATTTGACTTCGTGGCTTGTCAAGGGGCTGAGCCCTATCAAAAAGGCGATAAAACAGTAAACAAATTTAAGGACTGTGCATAAAGTAAAGAAAAGACGAAGATGCGTGAATGTGTACAAAATGTGCAATTTGAGGATATATAATAATTAAAAACTTTTTTGGATTTTGAAAAGGATATCTGATTCGTTTGGGTTTTGGGAAATTTGATTTTCTTTTTTGTTTTCTTTTGGAAATATTTGATTTTTTTGTGTTTTGGAATATTTGATTTTTTTATTTTGGAAATATTGATGTTTTGGAAATATTGATTTTTTAGATTTTGGAAATATTTGAATTTTTTTTATTTTAGAAATATTGATTTTTTTTTGGATTTTGGAAATATGATTTTTTTTGTATTTGGAAATATTTGATTTTTTTGGTTTTTGGAAATATTAGATTTTTTGGATTTTGGAAATATTGATTTTTTTTGGATTTTGGAAATATTGATGATTTTTGGATTTTGGAATATTGATTTTTTTTTTTGGATGAGATGTACAAATTTTTTTTTTTTGGCAAGCATGGCATTTGAACTTTTAATTCTTGGATGTCATTCTTAAAATGTATTGACTGTTCTTAGATGTGTTAAGGCATGGATTGGATGTGCGTAATGGGTGCTTTGACCTGAGGCGACCTTTGGCAACATCCTCCTTAGTTGGTCGCTGCCTTGCCTAGGTGCCAACGCAATGTCCCGAGGAGGAAGGAAGATTCATAGGAAGTCTGCGGTAGTCTGGGCAACCGGGGAGACACTCAATTGATTGTTTTATACTCAGAGAAAGGTCGAGTTTTACTTGGCAATTTTGGGGTTGAGCATGCATACGACGGGTCCTTTTGGATCTCGCGGGACTTTGCCGCTCTTGACATGCTTTCAATGGATTTGGCCTTTTGGCTTTTTTGTGAGGATTTGGATTTTTTCATTGATCCTCTTTCTCCCTTTGCCTTGATTGATTACCTTCTCGAGTTTTTAAACAACTTCAAGAGGTCGATCCCATGGTCTTCTTTCCTACCGGCAGACCGAATAGAAGAGAAAGGCGGATACTACCTTGGGTTATAGGCTCGACATTGACCTTCTTTGGATTTTGCGCCTCAAGAAGCGTGTCAGTGTGTGCGAGTCGTCTTCCTTGGCTTAACACATCTTAAAGAAATCAGTAAATAGATTTTAAAAATGACCCTTTGCAAGCTTAAAGGTTCAAAATACCATGCCAAATTTCCTTTTTCAGGTAGTGAATTAAGGGTAGTATTTTTTTTAGATGTAAGCCATTCCAAGAGTGGGAGAGTTCCCCCCTCTTCATTAATTAGCTTATAGGCATTTCCTGAATAAGCTTGGCTTATAATAAAGGGTCCTTCCCAGTTTGGTTGGAGCTTGGATCTGGGACCACCAGGTTTTACAAAGACTTTTCTAACGACCATGTCACCGACTTTGATATCTCTCAGTAACTCTCTTCTGGTAAAACGTGTGAGTTTGTTTTGGTATGCTCTCGTGTGCTCGGCGGCCACTAAACGCTTTTCATCTAAGAGTTCCAATGTTCAAGGAGCGACTCACGTCGTTGATCAATTGGTAAATCCTTGTCAAGTTGAACTCTTAGTGAAGGAATAGAATCTCATATGGTACTACTGCCTCCATTCCGTAAGTAAGAGCAAACGGTGTCTGCCTGTAGGAGTACGGATTGAACTGCGGTAAGCCCATAAAGCTTCTACGAGTTTCTCTGGCCAATCCGAGAACTTATTAACCTCACATGTCTTCTTGATATTTTGATGAGAGTTTTATTTGTGGCCTCTGCCTGGCCATTGCCTTGCGGATAATAAGGTGAAGAATGATGCAATGCATTTTATACTGTTGCAGAGGTCACGGAGTTCTTGAGAGATGAACTGCGGACCGTTGTCAGTGATCATCGCCTCTAGTATACCAACCTGGTGATGATGTTCCTCATGAAAGCGCAGACGTTGTTACCTTGATTTCCGCTATGCTTCGACTTCCGCCCACTTGGTGAAGTATTCCGTTGCTGTAAGAATAAAAGATTTTGTTTTGTTCTGGGAATTAGGATCACCAAGAGGTCCGATGATATCGAAAGCCCACATAGCGAAAGGGCAGGGTGAAGATACAGGTGGAGTGAAGAGGATGGAGCATGAATTTTGTCGGCATGCAATTGGCATTTAACACACCGGCGGACAAAGAAAGAACAATCCTCCTCTAGAGTAGGCCATAAAAGCCTTGCCTAAGGATCTTCTTAGAAAGCATTTGGCTACTTACATGACCTCCACAAACACCCGAATAGGCCTCCTTAACAACCTTCAGAGCCTCAACTTCATCTAAACAGCGGAGCAAAATGCCGGAGAAGCTTCTTCGGTAGAGCGTATTACCAATCACCGTGTACTTCTGAGATATCCTCCAGATGGTCTTCCTCTCTTCAGGGGTGGCTTCCACATGGTAGGATTGATCCTTCAATATTCAGATATCTCAAATACCACGGTTTTTCTTCATCTTCCAATTCTTCTTCCAGCTCTACTAACATGATTTCTTCTTTGCTCCTCCTCTCGGCATTTATCAGCTCCTTATCCTTAACCGAGAGGAACATCGGATCCAAGTAGAAGGGAATTTGCCGGTGTTCGATTTGAATGCCGAAAAAATCGCCGGGATAGACCATGTGCATGGTTGCGCCCACGGTGGCAAGGGCGTCAGCCAGGAGGTTCTGGTGACGAGGAACATGAACAAAGACAAGCTTGGTGAACAGCTTGGCATAGGCCAAAGCGTGTTCTTGGTATGGCTTGAGCTTGGGATCAGTAGTGCGGTATTTGGTGAGCACTTGGCGGAGGATCAATTGGCTATCACCTACAATCCGGAGGTGTGTCACATCATAATAGCTTGCGGTTCCAGACCAGCTAATAAAGCCTCATATTCGGCGATATTGTTGGTAGCAGGGAAGTTTAGCTTATGAACTCGCGATATGGTGACACCCTCTGAGACAACAGGGCCACCCCGATGCCTGTTCCTAAGAATTCAGGGCCCCGTCGAAATACAATGTGTACATACGATCGTCATGATCGATGGACATCAATTCTTCATCCGGGAGGTCTGAACAGACTGGATCAGTTCGAGGCAATGGGTGATGAGCGAGATGCTCGGCTATGGCATAGCCTTTGATTGCCTTCTGTTGGATGTAGGTGATCTCAAATTGGGAAGGAAACTTTGCCAACGTGCTAATCTGTCAGTTAGGACAGGTTTTTGGAGCAAGAATTTGATGGGGTTCATGCGAGCAATAAGGTGCACTGTATGGGCGAGGAAATAGTGCTTTAATTTCTACACTACCCATACAAGTGCGGCACAGGTTTTTCTCCATGGAATTATATCTCTGCTCACAAGGATTAAGAAGCTTGGACAGGTAGTAGACCGCCCTTTCTTTACCTTCGTCGTCGACTTGGGCAAGAACAGCTCCCACGGAGTCTTCTAAACAGAGATATAGAGGATGAGAGGCTTGCCTAGCGTAGGCGGCCTCAGGACAGGCGGATTGGAAAATAGTCCTTAAGCTCATTGAACGCTGCCTGACACTTCTCATCCCAGCAAAATTCAACTCCCCGCTTGGTGAGGTTATAGAAAGGCCTACACCGTTGAGAATGCTGAGAGATGAATCGGAGAATGTACTGCAACCTCCCAATTAGTCCTCGAACTTCTTTCAAATCTTGGGAGGGAGCAATTCCTTTATCGCCTTCGCCTTATCTGGATCAATCTCTATGCCTCTTTTGCTCACAATAAACCCTAGCAACCTTCCAGCTGACACACCTAACACGCATTTCTTGGGTTCATCCTTAAATGATATTCTCGAGTCCTTGCAGAACCTTAGTGAGAACCCCAGCATGCTCAATTGCCGATCTTGACTTAACTACCAAGTCGTCTACATACACCTCAACAAGAATGTGGATCATGTCATGAAAGATGGCCATCATGGCCCTCTGGTAAGTGGCTCCGGCATTTTTAAGCCCAAATGGCATGACCACAAAGCAATAAGTACCCCAGGGTGTAGTAAACGAAGTTTTGTCTTGGTCTTCTTCCGCCAGCTTGATCTGATTATACCAAAAAACCATCCATAAATGATAGGGTTTCATACCAGCTGTGTTCTACCAGCACATCCAAGTGAGGTAGAGGGAAATCATCTTTAGGACAAGCGCGATTAAGGTCCGGAAGTCAATGCAAATCCTGACCTTCCCGTCCTTCTTGATAACCGGACATGTTTGCCACCCATTAGGATAAAGTATGACTTTTAATGAACTTGGCTTTGTGAAGCTTGTCACTTCTCCTTCATTTCAAAGCGATCTGGGGTGGAAACGCCTTAAACGCTGCTTAATTACAACGGAGCCTGGCTGAGGGTGAGATAATGCTCGACTAAGAAGAGTCTAAGCCGGGCATATCTTCGTAGCTCCATGCGAAGTTGTCCTATATTGCCTAAGAACCTCCACAATTGCCTCCTCTCATCCGGTGACAAGTTAGTGCTTACGAGGACAATCTTGGGATGTTCTTCGGTTCCCAGGTTGATTTCTTTGGTGATTTCCTGCACAACTGGTGATGGTTCATCAAATCTCTTAAGCCCACTGGCAAAAGTGTCAGCCTCGCCCTCAAACTCCTCATCGCCATCATTAATCGGTCATCGTCGTCCATTATTTCATAGACGCCGAACCCATCATCAATAAAGGGGGCTGACTGTCATATTCTATTTCTGAAATTGCAAAGGCACTCAATGAACTCGGGAATTGCCAGGCACGCCTTGCATTTTGAGCGAGGCTAGCCAGATAACGATGAGGGATCTCCTACCCTTGGATTTCCTTCTTGGATCTAACCTTAGTCTACTACCCTTGTCTAAGCTACTAGAAGGAAGAGACGAAGCAGAAGGAAGATTATCGAAAGCAAGGTCCCCCCATGGGTATTCGGAAAGCAGTAAAGAAAAGATCCCGGAGGGAGCAGACAAAGCGGTATTTACAGCAACATCCCCTTGCGAGGGTGGATGGCTTAGGGAAAGCA
>JACBKR010001047.1:0-41557 GCA_014218235.1 Colocasia esculenta | reverse complement strand
AAATCGGGGAGGCATGACAACGTGTATGGTAATGTAGATTGCGCACACATTCGCAAATATTAGAGCAACTAATGACAGTAATTGCAACAAACTCTTTATTTTATTGATAATTCATCTAAACTATTACATCCACTAATTCTGAGCCAAAACATAGGGCTCATTACATCATGACATCTAAAAGGTAATTAAGAAAATATCTAATTATACTAACTCTAAATACTATGACACTCCGTCGCTATGACCCCTGGTCGCTCATCACTCCAATCCATTCCCATTGGTGTGCTAGGTCATCACCTACCTTACCTGAAACACATACAATAATAGCGCAGGGTGAGCGATAACGCTCAGTAGGACTAATATCTCATGTAAACAAGCTTGCTTTAAATAAATAAGGTCTTATAAGGCAGGATAACTAAGAGGGAACGATCAAAATATAGCCAAGAAAGTAATAGAATATGATGGCAAAAGAATGATAAAACTTCCAACAGAGATATTGCAAAACTAGTATGATAAATGATTAGCCTTGTAACGAAATAGTGTATATGGTTGCACCACGGTGCACTAGTAGAGATAGCACACTCTGGTCGAGCATTTTGTCAACCCAGAGAACGATAGCATAGTGATTGATATATTGATTGTCATAAATTAAATTGTGATTGTATTAAATGGCGCTGGATGCATGCCGTACACATCCTGGTCATTTTAACTCCCTGGGCACTGGCACTTTTGGGGCGCTTCTCCCAGGACCTGATTGGGCCCTATTGCACTGGCATATAGTACTTGTTTGTTAATTTAGACAATCAATTGTATGGTCAAATAGATTACCAAGAATAGATGAGAGTACTAACGAGATAGATGAGAGTGTAGAGAGAACGTGAACAGCTGAGAGGATATAGATAGTAATGAGATGGGACAATCTCGTAAAAACACGAGTAACAACGATAGTCCACATTGCACGGCACAACCCTAGTGGGCCAGCAGCCTGGTAGAAGTCACCACCCGCCCACTAACGGTGCTGTGTACATAGACTAATGTTTCGGCGTAATCACTAGATAAGGAGAGATCACACTAAGGCTATGGATCGTACTGACCCTAAGGGTGTAAAGGGTTTTAGGGTACAACCAGCTCGTCGGCAATGGACGTGCGCCAAAGCCAAGAAAGACTTACAGAGGCCTTGGAAGGATCCCCTGGCCCAGTCGAGATTCCCGATGGAGAGGTGTCCAAGTCAAGAAAAGTGTATAGAAAACTGGTCCGTCGTGCCTCGAGTGCTTGAAGGCGAGGGAAATGGTAACGGTAGATGAAACACGCGAGTAAAATGGAAAACAAGTGTAATTATTAAATAAGAATTTAGTATTTATTTCGCTAAATTACCAGATACATTATTGAGTAATTTAATAAGTCATTTGACAATTTAGAATGTTTAGCGCGTGCAAGTGTAAAGAATTCATGAGGGTATGACAAATCATGTACAAAGCCTTTAAATAATGAGAATTATTTAATTATTGACAAATAAAGTTGGTTCCAGTTACTATAGTCTTAATAGTGCACGTCTTAGCTTAACAGGGTTAAATGGTAAATAGAACAGGGTATGAGCGTAATTATAAGTTTGGCGCAAAACTTCAAACGCGACGGGGGCGCCCGTCTCGATTCACGTCGCGACGGGCAGCCGGGGCCGTTAGGCGAACCAGCCGGCCTGGCCCGGTTCGATCCTGAGAACGCGACGGCGCAGGCTGTCACGATCAGATCGTGACGGTCTGGCCGACCGCGACCCCTCTGAGGTCGCGAGGGTCGGGCCGTCGCGACTTCAGGGGGCGGCCCAAACACAGAAAAAGTGTTTTGCCCTTTTCTGATTTTGGTCCTTCCCTCCATGCATGAACAGGTCACTTTAAAGTCGATATAAAATCGTACCATGCTCTAAAATCACGAATAAACTTTAATGAAACTAGACTTATAGATCTATCCACAACGCGAGTAATTAGAAAACAGACATGGTTATATGCATGCTTTAACAAGGTTATTTTTATGACCTAACATGCGCAGTCAAGGTTCAACGTTTAATTATTGATGGATACATGATGAAATTAGGCAAACCATGGGCATTTGAAGGTAACATAACGTAGTATTTATGAGAATTTTCTCATGGCATGGGATCATGTATGCCCGAGGTTTGAAAACAAACATGAAGGGTCGGGTACATGGAACTGACAGGGATTCAAAGAATTAATTCTCCCTCATGGGAGATCAAAATAAAGCAAAACCAGAGGGCTTTTGCTCGGGAACATGAAGTCTTCCTAGGGTAATTTTTACATATGGTTTTGGCTTGAGAGTTGCCTACCTTTCAACGCGTTTAAGAAATCCTAGGGCTTGAAGACGAGGTAGAAGATGAAATCCACTTGCTCCAAACTCCTTCTAGAGACGGAACGGGGTACTTATGCCCGATAAGGCTCTATATCCAGATCCGCCTCCCGCGAATGGACCGAAGTCTCGCAAGGGATATCTCACACACGCCAGTAAGAGTATAAAAGACAAACCACAACATTATAAAACACAAGAATACATGTGTTCATATCTGTTCACAAATTTGTACAACTGTCCCATTACATTAATACATGTTCAATTAAAAAGTACAACTATCTGGGGCTACCACGAGGGAGCACAAGCTCACACAACACTACTACAACTCAACTGCTGGTGGTACAAGTCTGACACAAACGTCTCCACAAGCTGAACCAACGGTAAGCCCTGAAAAGAACTGTAGGGAGTGAGCCCACAAGTCACAGGCTCAGTAGGGGACCACCCAAAAACCTCAACAACCAAACAGAAGAGACCTCAACCCCAGAGGGTCTCACTGGCAACACTGAAAGCCAAACCATGGCATGCTCACATCATTACAGTAATTAACAACTAAACATAATCATGACAATAAACATAAAGTCCTCGGAAGGAATGTAGGACTACAGGACTAGTACAACACTACTAGTCCGCCCAACAACTGAAGTGCCTAAACCATAGTCTCACTGGCACACTACTATAACTATTGGTTGCCTAAGCTATAAGCCACACAGGCGATCTCTGTCCAGGCTACAAGCTTCACAGGCGAACCTCAAACACTTGGGTTACAGGACTGCTAACTAAGAGCTGGTCCCTTATACCACAAACCATACTACATCGGAAGTTACACACACAAGGTAACATGATCATCTACAGCGGGCCAATCCATCATATAATACAACCATAATCGAAAGCTTACCTAAAGAAAGGTGAAACACCACAAGTGAAGGTCCCATCACATGATCTCCACGAGCACAGCTCCACCAACCACAGTACGCCTAGGCCACAAGCCTCATCGGCAAATTACCACAAAGGGTAACAAGATTGACAACCACAAACCAATCCACCTCACAGCAAACCATAAACGGAGACTTACTTAAACAGATAAATACAACAGGTGGCAGGTCAAACCACAAGACCTCCACAACATGCAAGTACCCGAAAGGTGTGGTACATAATGTACTACCACAAAACTTAAAGTAACCCACGAAGGGTATAGGTACCTACTACCTCAAGGTACCACAACACAAACACCCTTACGAAGGTACAAGTAAGTGGTAAACACCATACAAAACCACAACTAACAGTGCCATCACTTAGGCACACATTAAAGGTAAAACCTTAACACATGTGCCAAACAACGGCACTCCACAAACGTAAACCACACCAGTGAGTCTCTGCTCACTAACCTCATTACAATTGTGCCAACACAGGGCACACCTCACTGAGGAAAACCTCAACTACCAAGTAACAACACAAAAGCTACAACCGTTGGCAAAGCACGAGTCGGAAAGAACAACGACGAGTCGGAAGGAACGACGCCACACAACGGGAACGGACTACTAGCTAATCAGGCCAGTATCCAACCCGAACAACACAACACAAGAACAACCTCTCATTCTCGCAGTCACGGACGAAAGGTCCAACTGCCGCTCCACGAGAACAAGTCAAACAACTATGGAGACCACCAACACCACACCTGCAGACACACAGCTGCAGGTCCATGCCTAGCACATCTAAGGTCTCTGGCCGGAGCACCCTAAAGTGAGGCACTGGAAAACAGGACTAGCTGGGGACCAGTGACGTCTACTGGTGTCCGTACCCGCAACTACGAGGGTGCTACAAGCGACTGCACACCCACAACACAAGCTGCTACCCTACTGTCGTCTTTCCCTCAGTCGGACGTACAACTCAAACTCAGGAGTGAGGGTGTCCAGGAAGACGACACAGACCTCAATGGTACCACATTGTACCGGGACAAACCCCGACCACAAGACACACGTGCCTGGCTCACAAAGACCAGGGTACCCCCTAGAGAGGCATTCCGGAATAGGCTCGAACCACCACACTCGGCTAGCACACAAACCATGATATTTACATATATAGTCTTTATTTATAATTCACGATATACATGTGTTAGATTAGCTTAACATCGGTCACCATGTGACCCCAAGCTATCCTACACCAACACATTCATGAACCACAAACTCGCATATCATCGGTCACCTCTGACCTCCGTGGCTACACACACATCACTTAACACATAAATCAGTATAATATTCTTTGAAGGACAACAACAAACCAGGGCTAGGTCCACACATGACCATCACTGCCCAAACATCACAAAGTCATGGCTAGGCTCACACAGGAACCTCACTGCCCAGTTATTACAAAAAAACCTTAAACACTGAGCCACAATAGAGTATATGCCATGCATATACTCACATCACGTAAACACTTTGCTGATTATGTGAATAACACATTAACCACGTAAAACATGCCCGCCTCATGAGCAATACGCTCCACGAGCGTAACAAGTGCACTGGCTCCACCTGTCATCGCCATGCACAACAAATATCACCAACCGGATATTCAAGTTACCAAAAGCATACAAAATAATATCCTCGGCTGCGATCGCGACAGAGGCTAGGGCCGCCTTCTGATCGCGACGACATGACATGGCGCGACAAGAAATTCTGTCGCGACAGGTCGGACTGTTGCTACCTGGTCGCGACACCCCGACAAACCGCGATAAGAACCTGGGCCACCATCAGATCGCGACCAACATGAACGTCGCAACAGAAACCCTAACGCGACGCGACGGATCGCGCTGTCGCGACCAGGTCACGACACCCTGGGGCCGTCACCTTCGCAGGCGAAAACCCTAATCTGGGATCCTCTCCCGGATCACCCCCCACACACCTGCAAAACACCTTTAATTTCTATTTTTCATGCTTTATGATTGTCCTAGCATGATATCTATGATTTATAAACTGAAAGCACACCATTCACACAACACGCACAATCCAAGCATCAAAATAAGGAGGGATCTCCCTACCTTCGCGAAGAACACGAACTCCCGGCGTTTCCCCTGCTCCGCACGACATCCTCACGGCGAGAACACGCCCCACGCAACTCCAGAACCTCGAATTGCCAAGAAACATCGCAGCAGCTCCCCCCCTGGTCGAGCAGAGCCTGTGGAAGCTCTGTTCGGCTGGGGTTCTTAAAAATAGCACAGCGGTTAAGAACGCGACGCTGCCCTACGTCGCGACCTGAACACGACGTGGGAGACCGTCGCCTTCCCAAGGCCGACGTCAGCTGACTGCCCGGCGAGTGACACGCGGCAGCCATGCAGACGACGCCCGCCAAACAACGGTAACAGGAATGCGACCCCAAGGGCCGTTGCGTTCAAAACACGACGCACACCCCTGTCGCATTCACAGGCAGAAAACCTGTGAGCACTTTGGGCCCAACGGCCGGCCCACCAAGCCTCACAACGCGCGCGAACACCTGAAACACAAGCTAATGGGCCACACATTGGCCACCAAACCTGCTAAACCTGGATCCACGGGGATCCGAAAAATGCGCGACGTTACACCTTCCTTCTTGCTCCTCTCATCCTCAGCTCCTCTCTTCGTCCCCTAGAGCTCCAACAACGATCTATGGGGTGATAGAGCCGAATTGGGGTGTGTATGGCTTGGTTTAAGAGTCTTATTTGTCCAAAACTCTTCACCTCCTTGTCCAAAACTCTTCACCTCCATTCAAAGTCTACATTTCCTAATTTATCTCATTATTTCCTAGCATTATCCCACCTAATAGGATAGGGAAGAGATCCATTTCGTGGGTAATGGTTTAAGATAGGATTATGACTCTTTTTAGGATATTTATAACCCTTTTTAGTAATTTTCTTACCCTTATTTAATTTATTTATTTATTAACTCCGAATTTTCACATTTATCTCCCCCTATTCTAACATTTATCACTAATTGGCTTGGAGAGAGATCTAATTTCGTGGGTAATAAGTTAGGATAAGTCTAGGACTCTTTTTAGGGATTTATATATGTCATTTAGTATTTATATTAACCCTTTTTCTAATTATTACTATATTTAATCCGAATTTCATTTAATTAATTCCCATCTCATGATGGGCTCTTCTTATTTGGGCCCAACATCCATGTTAGGATCATTAATAAAACTCATTACCAATTTAACTTAATGGGTATTGTTTTAATTCCAATTATTCACCCTTCATTCTTATTTAAATCTATTTATCACACTTATTTAATTAATTTTATACTTTTAATTTGATTTAATACTATTTATTTCAATATTTTTAATCTTCATCATTTGAGCTTTTACTCTTGGCCCAATAACTCATGTGAGCCAAATTGTACAACCCATGCTCTTACTTTACTTATTAGATTTTTAATTATCCTTTTATTAGGAAATTTATTCTTGGGCCAAGATTGTCCATTGGTCCAAATATCATAATGGATCATCATCCCATATTAGTTAAAGTCCATTCATACATTTAATTTAATTTATAAACCACTTTAGCTCATAAAATAATGAGTTCTCGGACTTATTCTTTAATTACGATAATAAGTCGCATAAATTCTTAAACTTGGACTAAATGATTTTTCTATATCCAAATTTCTTGATGGGTCATTAAAGAATATTATTTAAAGTATAATTATTATTTTTACGGAATTTTTATATGGGTTTATACGCATGTGATAATAATGCGTACCTTTTTAACTGGTTGATTTTATTAATTGATAAAATTTTAATTTATCTATAATTTTTAATTAATGAATTTTTCGGGGTACTACAGTGGTGGTTATTTTCAGCCACCTAAGCCCGCGAGGCCCATCATGGCCCATCGTCATCCTACAGACGGGCGCGGTCCTTCGGCAGGGCAACACGTGTCCTCGGAGAAGGTTGAAGATCTCCGAACAAGGTCTCTGCTTCTAAGCGCCCCCAAGATCCTAGGGGCAGTCTCCGGATGCCCCACATCCTGCTCGGTCCATGCCCTATCTACGGAACAGGTCTTGCAGGAAGCATGCCCTGGACCCGTTGGCAGTAGCAGTGCCCTGGTACCAGGCACCGAGCAGCCAGTTCGGCTGCAGAACAAGAACAGTCACCGAGCGCCTGGTTCAGCCTACCGAACAGGCTACCTATTTGGTATCCTCTGCCCAAGAGCCTCCAAGCAGCTCTTCGTCTCCTTGCGACGGTTACAACGGCTGCATCGTGCGCGCCCCATGACCAAGTGGTGCATTAACTGCAGGCCCCCTCAATGGGCACCTGGACGCGTAACTCCTCGCCAATGGCGCCAACCGGCGCGCCCTTTTCGGCGACATTAGGGGACGTTCCGTCCCACCCCCACTGCACCTTCGCCTATAAAAGGGCTTAGGTAACCTCTAGACAGAGGCACGTAATCTCAGAGACATACACGCACCTTCGTGCACAGTACAACACACTACTTAATCCTTCTCCTTGAAGCCTTCTTACAGTCCACTGACTTAGGTATCAGAGCGTTCTCCTCGGTTCTTCAACCGGCCCCCTGATCCCGTTCTGATTTTGCAGGCCTTCGTCTGCTACCGGCGACCGTCTTCCCTCTTCACAGTAGAGACCCGTTTGGTTCAGGCCCAAACAGGAACACACCACCACAAATCTATTTTACGGTAACTATTCTTAAGTTTATCATTTTTTTAGTTTCAGACAAAAGTTTAAGAATAACTCGAAAATGTTCGTCTTTTATTTCGAAACTCTTATTGAAAAACTAAAAGAAATTCTAACATGGCGCATTTAAAGATGTCGTTCATCTGAACTAAATACAAGACATCTCAAGCAATCCGGCCGGTTCACTAATGTTATCATGAGTGAGCTGCTTTTGGCACTCTTTGTTTATCCTACATGACAAAGGATTGCACAAGTTAGCTCAAATGTTGTTAGAAAGATAAAAGGACAGAGAGAAAATTGTAGAGAGAGAAATAGAGAGAGAGAGAGAGAGAGATCACCTCAGCCCCTTTGTCTATATATAGCTAGGTACCCCCTTGGAAGATTGCTGCCAACTACAGACTTTGTCAAGTCTGGTCCAGATATATCTATCAAATTTCAAGTAATATTTTAAACATTCTCTTCAATTAAGAATTTTTTCTTTTAAAAAAATAAATTAATTAATAATTTCTAACTATATATAACATGTCCTTATTATAATAAATTTAATATATATTATAACAGATGATAATATTTATTATAATGAGTTATAATTTTATCAAAAGTTAAAAAATAAATCAAATATTTGATAGAGACATCTAATTAATTTATCTTTTTAAACCTCACAACAAATTGATCTGAGATAATACTTGTTGTCCAATCAATTGGGCAATAAAATGGACCTAGATTGCTTGGGTTTAATGTCATTAGACTATATATCACATTCTTCAAATAGAAAGATCTATTGTCATTTCATTATCTTTCATTATTATCTATCATTGTTTATTGATGGTCGATGTTCTATCCTCATTATATTACTTAGTACTATGTTACATCCACATAATTATAATATGATTTAATGAAAATATATTCAAACAATCTAACTCTATTATCATTTCTCTTAAACACCCAAACAATGATCCGTTCCATACGTAAATTTGAATATTATAAATAAGAAATAAGATTTACACCATGATTAAAAACAGATAAAGAACCCCCGCAATGATCTAAACGTGATAAATTTTTTTTTTAATATAAGTAAAAACGTTCTTCTAGAAGATCTCAAAGGATGAGGCGAGCAAGTGTGCTCAACGTACGCACACAGAAATGCCACTCTCTATTCTTACGAGACCTCCGATAGATAAGATGGGCGGGGAAGGCGGTCTCTGTCGTGACCCCATGTGCACGTCATCTTCTCTTCCTCGGCTGGCTGCGGACTCCAAGCAGAAACGACAACGTGCACGGGGACTTCCTCCATATCTTCATCACATCCTCCTAAGTACTGAGTCCTAACCATGCTATATTTATTAATTGGCAATGGTATTTTGCTAACTTTTTGCCATACCTTTGTATGTATGTAAGGTGTTCAATGATGACGTGAAGATCTTTTTCTTGTATTAAAAAATGTTAATGGGTAAATTCATAGGGGGATTTAAGAAGAAAAAAAATGTCTCAAATAATCTTTTTTTATTAACTTTATCAATTAATTCTTGAAAAGACCGCTTCTATTTTCTTCTTTTTTCATTTTATCTTTCAATATTTTTGTGTTGTCAGATATGTATGAACAATATGTTCATATTTTAACAACACTTAAAATCTAAATTTTAAGATGTTAAAATAAAATTTTGAAGTTGATGAAATATGTGTGACAATGAATTAAAATATATAAGATTTAAAGTAATTGTTGATATAGTTTAAAGTATAACTGTTCATATGAATTAAAGTCTAAGTTTTAAGACATTAAAATAAGAATTTGAACTTGTTAAAATATGTGTGATAGTGAGTTAAAATATGTACAATTTAAAATAATTATTGATATGATTTAAAGTGTAACTGTTGGCATGAATTAAAGTTTAAATTTTAAGACGTTAAGATAAAAGTTGAAAAATTTTAAAGTATATGTGACAATGAGTTAAAATATGTGAGATTTAAAGTAAATGCTGATATGAATTAAAATATATCTATTGGCATGACTTAAAGTCTAAGTTTGAAGATTTTAAAGTAAGAGAGGAAATCAATTAAAGTAGAAGAAGAAACCAGTTAAAGTAGAAGAACAAATATATTAAAGAAGAGAAAATTTATTAAATAAGAAGAGAAAATTGGTTAAAGTGTGTGATCTGTTAAAGTAGTAGTTACAGTATGTTAAGGTAGTAATTATAATCTATTAAAGTCATAATTATTATCTCTTAAAGTAATAGTTGTAGTGTGTTAAAATAGGCAAAAAAATCAGTTAAAGTATAAGAAGAAACTTGTTAAAGAAGAAGACAAAATCGGTTAAAGTATGTAAGATTTAAGATAACTGTTGATATAATTTAAAATGTAATTTGAAAAATGTTAAAATAAGAGTTAAAATATTTTAAAATAATAGTTACCCACAATCAGAAGATAGAAAATATTAGTTTTAATTATCAGCACAGATATTAATAAAATAGGTACTAAAAATTAACATCTCTAAAAATATTGAATTTTTGTGCAAATTGTTGGATTATGGGGTCCATCAACTCCCTTAGGGATTCGCTGTTACTACATGCTGGCCCGGGATTGGGTGTGTGTAGTCGCATCGGTGCTTGACAGTCCAGTCCGCCGCAGGGACTAACCGCCTTGTGCGAAGCCCCTCATGTCCGCCCACCGCTTAGTGTGGGGTTCTGCGCTGCCATAAAGGAAATACGGTCCGCCTTCACTACTAGCTCGAGCTTTTGGTGCAACGGTTGGGGCTTGATCCAACAAGTGGTATCAGAGCGAGGTTGCGGGTTCGAATCCCCAGGTGTCTCTGGGGGGGAGTTTGTTGGATTATGGGGTCCATCAACTCCCTTAGGGATTCGTTGTTACTAAATGCTGGACCGGGATCGGGTGTGTGTAGTCGCATCGATGCTTGACAGCCCAGCCCGCCGCAGGGACTAACCGCCCTGTGCGAAGCCCCTCATGTCCGCCCACCGCTTAGTGTGGGGTTCTGCGCTGCCATAAAGGAAATACGATCCGCCTTCATTACTAGCTTGAGCTTTTGGTGCAACGGTTGGGGCTTGATCCAACAAGTGGTATAATTGATGATCAGTTTATCCCCATGTAATTTAAATAAATTACATATCTATTTTGGTGATTAACAAAACTATGATAAATGTTACTAACATACTTTCTATGAAGTCTAAGCACAAGAAATAAACCAAGGGAAAACAAGCCAATAAAGTAAGTATTCATCACACTACAACAATGTGAGTTCAAAGCATCATTATTTGTCTAAGTACTCATCGATTTCTACTATAGGTCATAACGATTTCTATAGAGTTATAACAATTTCATAACTTACAAGGATTCACTATGTGTTATATTCGTTAAGTGTTCATAACGATTTGCTTTCATAACGATTCGTTAAGAGATCACACGATTTACTTTCATAATGATTCGTTAAAAGATCGCAACGATTTGCTCTCACAACGATTAGTTAAGTGTTCATAACGATTTTCTTCCATAACGATTCGGTAAGTGATCGCAACGATTTGCCCTCACAACGATTCGTTAAGTGATTGCAACGATTTGATTTCGTAACGATTTGCTAAGTATTAATAACGATTTATGTTCGTAACGATTCGTTAAGTATTCATAACGATTTACTTCCATAACGATTCGGTAAGTGATCGCAACGATTTGCCCTCACAACGATTCGTTAAGTGATTGCAACGATTTGCTTTCGTAATGATTTTCTGAGTATTCATAACGATTTACTTTCATAACAAATCGTTAAGTGATTATAACGATTTGGTCTCACATCGATTTCTTAAGTGATCATAACGATTTGTTAAGTGATCACAACGACTTGCTCTCGCAACGATTCGTTAAGTGATCATAACAATTTGGTCTCACATCGATTTCTTAAGTGATCATAACGATTTGTTAAGTGATCACAACGATTTGCTCTCATAATGATTTGCTTATGGAGTCACAATGATTTGTCTCTACAACGATTTAGTTATTAATGCATAACGATTTATATGTGCATCGGTTTGCTTATGAGTACACAACGATTTACATGAATATCAACTCATTTGCATAACGATTTCATATAAGTCATGCATATAACGATTTCATGGACTATAACGATTTGATTTTCGAGTTAATTTTTGAATAACGTTGAAAAGTCAAAGTCTTCACACATATCTTTCTGTCAGCCGTGCATTTATGGAGATTGAACGTATCACTGCATGCTTGCAGACGATATCTTCTATTCTCATGCTTATTCTGTAAACATCTTTTTAGAAGAACAGAATGGAACTTCTACTTCTGTATAAAATCAATCTAACGTTGACTGACAACAAGAGACAATCTAGCTGTCTATTGTTTAGCATTTAATGTGTGCAGGTCTCTGACAACATTCGCCATACAACGTTGGACAAAATAGAAGCTAAAGGATACACAGAAGATCTTCTCTCTTTACGTGCATGGAAAGCCAAAAGACCGTTGAACTCCTTCAGTACTATGCAGTCTAATGTAAACCAGAACTTAGAGACAACAGACACTTCAACGTTCAAATTTCAAAAGAGTGATATATATAGACGAATGAAGCTCCTAAAGATAAGAGAGGTGAACGAGCAACAAGTAGAACAACTGTGATACAACGCGTACAAACCTCTGCAAGCTTCCCCAGAGCCAAGCAAAAATTCACATCTGTTCTAGCTCTTGCTCTCTGTGCTAAGTGTAGATCTATGAGAGAACCTTTAGTTCTGAGAAGAGTCCTTTGTTGTAGATCTTTCCTTCTCAGTTCGTAACTTTAGATCAAGCAGTGATCTATAAGCTTGATCTAGGGGCTTCATCTCTGAACCTTTTCTTGTGTTATTCCCTTCAGTGTGAAGGAAGACCTGGTGGTATCCAGAGTGTTATTGCCTTCGGGTAGAAGGAAGACTTGGTGGGTTCCAGGGTGTTGTTCCCTTCGTGTGAAGGAAGACCAGCTGGGGTGCTGGGTGCTGTAGTGTCCTTAAGGGGGATTGTACCGGCCCTTGTTAGTAAAATCTTGAGATATTGCTCAGGGACTGGACGTAGGACTCCTAAGGAGAGGAGATCCGAACCAGGATAATTCTCTATGTCGTGTGATTGCTTTTGTGTGTTTGATTTTTCCCTCACTAACACTAACAATCTGCGAAGTGTGTTTTTGTGACTATTCTGTGAACATGTTTTAGGTACTAATTAATTTTAATATCTCATTCACCCCCCCTCTTGGCTAATTAGCTGGGCAACCCAAAATATTTTTGACAAGAACATGCAATTAAGAATTCTCGTCTAATAGAGATTTATAATTAATTTTTCTAATGCTAATCTTTAAAGAAAATGAAACATAATATATATTTATTGAGTCAAGATAGATATGCTATGACTTAGTCTCACTTTATAAGTTCTTTTTTATTAAGTTTTCAGTTGGCAATCCTTCATAAATATTATCGACTCCTTGCTTTTATATTCGTCACACTTGGTGTGATGTGTAGCAAGTATTAAACAATGATGGATATATTCTCATGTGAAGAAATACTATATTATTTAATTTGTATATTGCCCTATGTTTATCACTTAATAAATATTAATTTTCTTATATATACTCTTGTTAAAAAATATAATTAGACTATAATCTATCTTAATTTTGTATTTACACTAATAATTCTATTAGCCGAATTTTCTTTTACACAAAAAATCCTATTGTCACCTATGTGTGGCGAAAGTGTTAGAGATCATTAATAGAAGTACACAACATGACCTTATCCGTTAGTATGGATAATACCCCTCTCTCACAACAAAATAGTCTATTTAATTTTTGTAGAGAAAAAATATTCAAATAATATCTATCAGTCACTAAAATAGTCGATAAAAGCATATATATTAAAATAATCTTCTTATGATAAATATTTTTTAAATATATCCAATTCCAACATATTTACAAACTAAAATCTAGATAGCTTACACAAATATACTATAACTTACACAAATTTACAATATTTACATAAATATATTACAACTTACACATATTTATTATAAATTATATAAATATACTACAACTTACATAAATTTATGCAGCTTAGACAAACATAATATAATTTACACAAATTTACTATAATTTACATAAATATATAGCAACTTAAGCAAATTTGTGTAAGCACACAAATTTGTGTAAGTTGCAGCGTAGTAAGTTGTCTAAGTATAATTTTGTAAATTTGTTAGAAAGAGACATAGTTTTATAAATATTTCATAACCAAGTATATTTAGGTAAATATTTTTTGAAATAAGATTATTTTAATACAATTTTCAAAGAAATATTACAAGTAGTCAAGGAGTTGATGCAAAAAATTCACCTAATAGGATTCTTGGTACAAGTACAAACATAAGATGTATTATGGTCTTATTATATTTTAACAAGTGTAAATATACAAAACCCCTAAATATTATTTTAAATTACTTATAAAAGAATCTTCTTAAAAAACCATACCTTTTAGATTCCATTTACTCAGCATCTTTATTCTGATGAGATAGGCATCCTTTCTAATTCATGGAACCGACGTATAGAAAGAGACTCGGTCAATACACAAATTTGCGTAAGGTCTAAACATAATTTTGTAAATATGTTAGAAAGAGATATAGTCTTATAAATATTTTATAACCAAGTATACTTAGGCAATTATTTTTAAAAATAGGATTATTTTAATAATTTTTTCAAAGAAATATTACACGTAGTCAAGGTTTTGGTGCAAAAAAATCCATCTAATAGGATTTTTGGTATAAGTCTAAATATAAGATGGATTATGGCCCAATTATATTTTTAAACGAAGGCATATATATAAAACCCTAAACATTATTTTAAATTACTTATAAAAGAACCTTCTTATAAAAAAAACAAAACCTTTTAGATTCCATTTACTTTAGCATCTTTATTCTGATGCCAACTACTTAGCTAGGCCTCTTCTCTAATTCATAGAATTGGCATAGAAAGAGACCCGGTCAATACATTCCCTCCGTCGCCCCCATGATGTGATGTCTTAAATGCGAAGTTAAGATCTGCCCTAGAATATTCTCATAAAAAATAATATTTTAAGAAAATACAAAATTTTCTTCATATAATATTATCATACAATACTCAATATATATACATATTTTTTAAACTGATATATATGTACACACCCTACTCAAAACCAATTACTTCGCCGCCGCAACCAAACAAAACAGGGTGGGTGCGGCGGCCGCTTTATCGCTTTCTTCCTCTCCAAAGTCCCATCCACGTCACAGGACAAAGGAACCCCCCACTGACGGATCAGAACAGAAAAGACTGGATAAGACTTTAGAACTTTTTTCTTCATATATATACCTCTCTTAATGAAAATTACATAAAAGTATAATTCACTTTTATAGTTGTTTTTATGTCCGTTGTTTGTAATGAATTGGAAGCATCACTAAAGTGAACACGAGTCGATTCGGTTCGATTTGGTTCACTCTCAATTTTTTAGAAATCGAACCAAATCGATTCTCCCCAACGAACCGAACCAGTTCGATTCAAATCGAAATCAGTCAAAAAATATTTAAATGGCATTTGCGGAGATCTCACGACCTCCGCGCGGAGATCACGCACCCCCACCACGGCGAACCAACTGCGCTACAGGCGCTTTTGTATAAATATATATTATTAATTAGTTATATATATATATATATCTCGTTTCATTTTGATTTGATTTTTCAGTTTGAACCATATTATGAACACCCTTATGTATCACCACACCACTCCCTCTGAGTCAAGTTTTTGAAAAATAAAAAAATAAAATAAAAATAGCACTGTTCATACATACTGTGTCAGCAATGTCAGGGATTCAAAAAATTCATGACATATTATGATCCGACCGTGTTATACCGACTTGATGCGACGCGACCAATTTTAGATATGTGAATTGAATGTTACGTGCTTTCATATGGTTAATCACCAACTAGAATATTATGCCTTTGTTCTATTTTTTTTCCAAGATATTTACAAAATTGAAGTAATCTCTTACTTGTACCCAATCTAGTTTATGTAGAGTTCTTATAAAATATGTTTAAAATTTAAAACATAAGAATACTTAATTACAAATGTCTTTATAACCTTCATGGTGGGCCGCACCGCTATAGAATCGAGGGACTCTCGAATCTTTGACACAGTTGATACGATATAATTAATATATTATTTTAATATCATTTTTATTATTTAATATTCTCTTTATCATTTTTATCTATTTTTTTAAATAGATCATCTGCATTGAATCTGTACATTTCGATCCAACTTTTGTTAACGAAATTCTAATACGATCGATTTGAGCGACACGGCAGATCTTGAACCAAAGTCTCATGTCTGTATTGTATCATAATGTATTTTTATATTTTAAAATATTTTATTATTTTTATAGAGAGATAATTGAGTCTCATATTACATATAATAATAATAAGTATATATTTATAAATAAAATCTATTCTCCTCTATCAGGGGGATCTTTTGTCTCAAGAATATAAAACTCTAAATAGAGATAATATCTCTTGAAAATACTCTAAAATTTCACCCATCAACATTAACTACTTTTGGGAGAATCAAACAAGAAGTCATGTGTCTTGGCAAAGTATACATCTTATCGCAATAAGATTCGTATATTCTTATTCTCGCTAGAGAATTATGTAGAGATATAATATAATTTTATATTAGATGTATTGAAAATAAATGTATTTATAAATATTTTTTTTTCTCTTAATGGAGTCATTTTCTCAAAAAAAAAAAAATTCAAATCGGAGATCAAAATTTTTAAAAGACACATTTTATCAACGTTTTAAAATTTATATCTCATTTTACTGGTTTACGAGATTGATCTAGATCGTAATCTAGCACTTACCAAATCGGTACTCAAACCAAATTAATCATGTCTAAGCTCGCCGCGATAATGCCTTTTAGTAAAATGCGGCACGTATGTCGACAACGGCGAACCTGCCGACAAGAAAGGAACACAACGATCGAACGGTCGAAAAATGCGAAGCACAGTAACTTAAAATACTCCTCGGGAACAACGCACGCAGATCTGCCATTTTTTCTTTGACCCTGCCTGCAAAGCTCGCGTTTATATTTTTTTCATTCCAACATAACATAGGCCATCGTCTCTCCCCTCTTCTTCTCCCTCCTCCTCCACCTCTTCCTCCTCTTCTTCTTCTTCTACGTGTTGCCGCTGTTGTTGGCCGCCATGGATGGCGAGATATCGGAGGAGTACCCCGAGATGGCCAACGAATACGAGGACGAGGCCGCCGCCCGCGGCGGTGGCCACCCCGCGCCGGAGCCGCACCAAAGGCCGCACCTTTCCAAGCCCGACAAAGGAACCCGCTTCCTCGTCGTGCTCCTCCAGGCCCTCGTCATGGCCACCGCCCTGTTCCTCTTCTTCCTCTTCGCCGGCATCGCCGCCATCGTCCTCCTGCACCTCTTCGTCGCCGGGCGGTCGCTGCGCCGCCGCAGGCGGCGCCTAGGGGGCGCCGGCGCGTCCGGGACCGGCACCGGGGCCGGGCTGTCCCACGAGGAGCTGAGGCGGCTCCCTGGCTGCAGATACTCGGCGGAGGGGTGGGCGGGCTCCGAGGATTGCGCGGTCTGCTTGGAGGGGATCCGGGTCGGGGAGCGGTGCCGGATGCTGCCGGCATGCGGGCACGGGTTCCACAAGGCGTGCGTGGACAAGTGGCTGGTGAGGACGCCGGCGTGCCCGGTGTGCCGGGGACGCGTGCGCAGCTGAGTCGGCTTGGATCCATTCCTTCTAAAGGAAGTGGGGTTTCTGACCTTTCCGTTCCTTGTTGTAAGTGAAACATGATTAAATAGCAGTAGTTCTTGTGCTTTGTGATGTTGCTATGCAAATGCACGGATGTACAGGAGGTTGCAATGGGTTTTCAGCTTTTTATCCCAATTAAATTTTGTTTGTTCCCCTCTGGGTTCAATTTTGTGTCTGGTTTAGTGGACGATGCGGCTCAAATATGATGTGATCTGAAGAAAAATGGTGTTTTCTATATGCGATAGCTCCTGTTTGATGAGTTTGTAGAATCGAAGCTGTAACTGAGGGTGCTAGATGGTGATGATGATGATGATGATGAGTAGCAGCTTTCACATGGCAAAGAATGATCTTTTTGGGTACAAAATTGTAGAAGTTATCTGCTTAAGATGATATGTTACCTTTTGCTTCGAGTCAGGTGGAGGATCTGGTTATTTGATCATCAGTTGAATGCGATGCTGATTTCTTGTTTAGCCGATTATAGGATAGTTTTCAACTGATGAGGTATTTGCTTTGGTGAACTTACAGACTTCAGGAGTGGAATTACGGCCTAATTTTCTCACCTTTTTTTTCATTCTTTGATGTGGACGATTGAAGCCTAACCTGTGCACCAGGGTTTTTCTTTCGTTGGTGTTGGTGCGAGTGTTCGATACTTATTGTTGCCATTGTAATCATCTGTGATCATGTCTTGAAAGGGTTTTCCCCACCTAGAAAGATTGATGACCTTGCAAACCATAAGAATGTTCTCCAAGATTTGACTTGGGGCATATATTTGAAGCCCTGTTTGGCTTGTGCTTGCCGTTGAAATGGAATTGGGTTTTGTGCTTTGTGGTTCATCGACTTGTGAGTATATTATAGAATACTAAGTTAACAGGGCTGTTATGCATATGATGTATATGCAACTCAGTAAGGTGATGATCTGTCTGTTGAGGTATATATGTGGTCAGGTGACCTCACAGAATCCACAACAATAACTAAGCTGACCAGTGAGGGAAGAACTTGACCTAGAGTCTGGAGCACCATTTCAAGGATTGCTTATTCTTGCCACTGACATATGATGACTCAGTTTCTTATGTATGAGTGGTTTTGTGGAATTCTGGTTTTGTACTATTTTGCAGATGCCTTTGAAAAGTGTTGAAAGGATTCGTAAGCTCAGCTTAATGTGAGTTGTGTTCATGTTCCCTTGGGGAACAGGGCAGCAAACAAGGTTGTACAAAACCAAACTCGTTCTCAGTTCCTGTTAGAGTCTTGGTGTTATACAATACCTTCCATTAGGGTGTATAGGACAATAGAAGGAAAAGGTGATGGTTTAATCATTGTGACAGTTTTCTTTTAGATCCTTCATGAAGATTTTTAATAATGGGGGATGCAGAGTGTGGTGTGAATATTTTTATTTCAAAACGTCCTCTTGACTAAGGGGAACTTTTCATTTGTGTGTGAGATGACCACCAAGAAGGCTGTTGTTGCATATAGGAAGATGACTAAGGAGTAAGTGAAGATGACTAAGGAAGAGGTTAAGGCACATCTTCCTGTGATTTGGAATAAGCTTGTGGGAACTGTCGGTATCACACTACTGCTTGATATTTGTGTGCAGGTGTTCTTGAACATATGGGGCTGAGATTGGAGCCTGTCCATGGAATTGAGTGGGAAATGATGGTTTGCAATGGTTCTGTTGCTGGGATATCAGGTGGGAAGGGAATAGAGATCCAAAGAAGAATTCTGAGGGCTTTCATGCATCTTCAACACAGCTAAGTAGTCGGTGCTGGGTAATAAACATAGGACTAAGCTAACCTGGGGAAGGAAGAAGACTTTTTTACGGTACAGAAATTGAGCCAATGGAAGTATTCCTAGCCTGATATAGCTTTTATCTTCAAGGTTTTTTATGTGCAATTCTGCTCTATCGCCTTCATGGAGCAGCTCCAATTTTTAGTTCAGTAGTTTTCATTTTGGGGTTGTAGGTGGTGATGAAGGGGTTGCTTATGTGCAGATTGCTGTTAACCTTTCTTCCATTTGCATCTTACAGAATTTCCAAATAGTCAAGCATTCCTGCTTTAGTACAATGACAAGATGGGGTAGCTCTGGGCCCTTTAAAGTCATCTATTCATTCTTATTGTTTTTTTCCCCGTAATTTTTATCCTTGAATGGGAAAGGTCCAAATGAAGCAGGCAGCAGAGAAGATGTGTAAAGAAAACATGCTTCCACTTGCTTCATATGGGGGCAAAGCATGTGTGCATCATGAACAAACTCATCTCTTACAGCATTTCTGCGTTGAAAGAGCTCTATTGTCACCCTCCAAACGTGTTTCGACTTGTTTAGCAGCAAAAAGACCTTCCTTTCTAGATACACTGCATTGGAACAAGACCATGCCTGGATCTTTCTTTTTTCTTGGCTGCCATAGCATGGGAAACAAATGTTTTGCCTGGATCTTTCATTTTGCTCTAAATTTTGGGTGCATAGCAGCACAGAATATGCAATTCTAACCATGCTTTCCCCAACTGTTGTGTAGGTACTTTCACATGAAGTAATAAAAGACTGAATGAAGAAATCCCCCAAAGACTAGAGAAGAGTAGATCCTCCTACAAGCACCCCCAGCTTGATCAGAGGGGTCTCAGCCACAGCCCCCCTCTTCATATGTTAAAAGTCTCCATGCAAGTAGTGTGGCCTGTGGCAAGAATCTGCTTCCTCAAAGAGACTAATTGGAAAGGCATAATGGCAATGCTGCCTAGGAACTTCCATCTCATGTTGATGAACATGGCTTTCTGTAGAGAACCATGTTAAGGTTAGAACTCGCGTAATAGATTTGTAATATATGCTACTGGGGGTGTTGGTATTATTTCCGATGGGCATCGTTAAGAAATTTCCCAAGTGTGGAGAACCTTGCTAGCATTTCCCTCTACTCATGTGGAGGAGTCTAGTAACCTTTCCCCTTCACTTGTCTTATCTCAGTTTTCTCTGGAAAACATCAATCCGAAGTTCTAACTCAGCTTTATCTGGGGTTTTAGATCATATCATTGGATGGCCGAGATGTGAGCGACAAATTCGATGTTGAAAAGTGCTGTGCTGATTCTTTCTTTCTTTTGTTTTAATTATAGGTTATATGGGGCAGGGATTTGAATCTATGTCTTAAGGTGTACACTGGAGGGTTTTTTGCTCTAGCCACTGATTACAGTGTGTACGTAGTGCTGATTCATGAATTATCAAGAATGCATTTGATATATCGAAATGGTTGTATTTATGCACATCTGGTTCTTGTAATACTAAAATATTATGAAAGTATGTCAAACTTAAAATGGCTTTAGACATGTGATTTTTTATATATATTTGAATCATTTTTACCGCATTTATTAAAATTGACCATAATCGGCTCAAAGTTGGGCGATCCATCCTTCAGACCATCTAACTTATTCTTCCTAAACCCGTGAGCGTTTCATCCTTGCCTTCTTCTTATACTGCATCATCAATGTGGGAATCAGAAAAAAATGTCAAACAATGTCGGTCGAGAAAGATTTAGTGCACTTTTGTATTACATTTTAAGTGTAATATGACTAGACAATAACTCATGTGGCACCTATCACATGAGGAGTGATAAAGTGACAACCTAATTGTTAGATGCCACATGGATTATTACCTAGTCATATTGCACTTAAAGTGCAATACAAAAGTACACTAACTCTTTCTCATGTCGATAAATCAGTAGGGCTATTCATTTCTTGGGTAGAATTGAAGGCTAAAATTTGGGTTGACGACCTGAATCAAATTGGAATCTATACTTGTGGTGGCTGTTTTCTGCCACCTAAGCCCATCGCGATCCATCAGGGCCCATCAACGCCTTCCCTTTCGACGTGGCTTCCTCGTACGGTTCCACGCCTCCGCAAGGATCATTTAAAAGGGCCCCACAAGGCAATCACCCCGAACGAAGCATCGCCGAGCTCCTTAGCGGCATGCTTCCGGACAGGGACATTAATTCTGCTGCGCTGGATAACTATGGACATTACCGAACAGCAAGTTCGACCCCTTTCATGGGTCACCTGCTCGGTGACCTCCTCCAGAGACTTCCGAGCAGCCCTTCACGTCCTCACGGCGGTTCCCAAACCGTCGCGGACCACACGCCCCACTATTAAGAGGCGCGTTAACTGCCTGGTAGCCCAACGGGCGTCCCAGCGCGTAACTCCTCCAGTTATGCACGCCTTTCAAGGCACCCTTCCAGGCACGATCTGGTGACATTACGCACGTCAACTTACACCCTGGCCTATAAAAGTTACAGGTATAGTGCCATGCAGAGGTACGTTCTCTCTTACGCGAACACACCCTTACATATGAAAATCCCCTGCCTTTCAAGCCTCTCACTGACTCAGGCATCGGAGGGTTTTCCCCGGTCTTCACCGGCCCCCCCTGATCTTTTCTGGTGATTGCAGGATCCTTCGTTCGCCTCCGGCGACTGTCGCCTCCCTTACACAAGTGTTAGGTCTGATCCGCTCTGGCCCAACAAGGAAAAGGTCTTCACACTTTTGGCGCCGTTTGTGGGAACGACGTAGCCATGGCTCGCGGACGAACCTCTTACCAGAACGTTGGGAGTAGGGCGACGAGATCCCGTCAGTCACGAGCGGACTCTCGCCGGCGATCCCCTCCCATCGACGTCGACATCGCCCCTGCTGGCGCTAACAACGACGTCCCTGCGCCAGTGGCCGCCGCGCCGGAAACTGCCCTGGAAATGGCCGAACTCCGGGGACAGATGCAGCAGTTAACGGGTGTCTGCCTTGCCCTGCAGGCTCAGCTGGTTGGACCACCAGCCCCGGCGGTTCCCCTGCCACGAGAGCGGCAGGCGGAGTCGTCGCATCGGCGTTCTCACGTCCTCCCGGCGCCTCAGGATTAGCAGGCGGACTCACCGCGCCGGTCACACCGAGCCCCGTCCGAGGAGCGGGCACCGGAGCGCCGCGGGCGCTCGCCCCGTCGCTCTGTTGTCTCCCCCCGTCCGCCGCGATCGGTTGTGGGAGCCAACTCCCACGGGTCCGGTCGAGGGGGCCCCGCCAATTCCGAACAGGAGCTCGCCAGGCGCCTGCGACGCGTGGTTGACCTCGAGCGCCGCGTGGACACGATGGTTCAGCGCGCGGAAGGGAAAGCTCCGGCGGAAGATGACCTGGACTTCCGCTCCCCTTTTAGCAGGGAGATCCTGGAAGCTCGGGTCTCTCCCAAGCTCCCTCTGCCCACCATCGCGCCCTACGACGGCACCACCGATCCGGCCGACCACATCCACGGCTTTGAGTCGCACATGGTGTTCCACGGAGCATCAGATGCGGCCAAGTGCAGGGCCTTCCCTGCAACCCTCAAGGAGACTGCCAGAGCCTGGTTCGAGACCCTTCCGGCGGGCTCTATCTCCTCCTTCCTCCAATTGAAGAAGTCCTTTCGGGACAACTTCCTTGGTGGGAGGTCACAGCCGCGAACGGCGGCTTCCCTCCTGGCCGTACGCCAGAAGAAGGGCGAAGCGCTCTGGGACTTTGTCAAAAGGTTCCGAACAGAGGCGCTTCGCATCTCGCGCCTGGACGTCCCTCTGGCAACCAGTGCCCTCATCCAGGGCACTCGCGACGGCTTCTTGCAGAGGACCCTTGGCGTCCAGCAGCCCGCCACCCTCGCCGAGCTACTTTCCATCGCACAACGCCATGCGGCTTGCGAGGAGAGCCTAGCAGCGGGTAGAGCGGAGCAGGGGGAGCAGTTGGACAAGAAGAGGCCTTCCGACAACGGTTCCGACCGTGATCGAAAGAAAGGACGGCGCAACGACGACTCTCCGCGCCCCTTCACCAACTACACACCCCTTACCGTGGCACCCGAACAGATCCTGGCCGAGATCAGGAACGAAGCATATGTTCGGTGGCCACAGAGGATGCGCTCCGACCCCCGGAGGCACGACCAAAACAAGTACTGTCGCTTTCATCGCGACCACGGCCACGACACCTCCGAGTGCCGCCAGCTTAAGGACGAGATTGAAGACCTTATCAAGCGCGGCTACCTTGGACGGTTCGTGCGCCGGAATGAAGAACACCCCAGACGCCGAGAGCGAACTCCCGAGCAGCCGATCAACAACGAGCCCAACGGGCAGGAGATCAATGTGATCGGGAGGCTTCGGCGCAGGCGGAGAAAGCACTCGAAGCCGACGCGATTACGCAAGGCGAGTGCACGTTGTGGATAGGCCTTCGGCACCTCGGCCGACTCCATATCCCACCAGTCCTGCACGCGCACCGCCTGAGGAGGCCATAACCTTCTCGGACGAAGACCTTGTAGGGGTAACAACCCGACACGCTGATGCGCTGGTCATTTCGGCCACCATCAATCATTGTAATGTGCGCCGGATTTTGGTGGATAATGGAAGTGCCCCCAATGTCTTGGCTTATGATTGCTTTGTCCTCATGGGCCTAAAAGCCGATCAACTCGCCCCTGTAAACTCGCCTTTGTTCGGCTTTTCGGGAGTTTCGGTGCAGCCCATGGGAAGAGTTCGCCTCCCGATCACTTTAGGGACGGCTCCAAGGATCGTGACCAAGGTGGTTGACTTCTTGGTCATCAACAATATGCCTGGATACAACGCCATCCTCGGCAGAGGTCTGATCGGACGAATCAAGGCAGTGCCTTCGTCACTCCATCAGAAGATGAAGTTTCCGACCCCGAGCGGAGTCGGCGAAGTGCTCGGGTGTCAGCGCGAGTCTCGTCGTTGCTATGTCCTTTCTTTAAGACACAAGCAACCACTCGCAGATTCGGCCCCGCCAACGTCCGATCAGCCCTCCACCAGCCGAGGAACGCCTGCTGAAGATTTAATTCCTGTCCAGGTAGACGATGACCCCGAGCACGTCTTGTACATTGGCGCTTTGCTGGCAGAGGCCGAGCAGCAACGCTACATAGCCTTTCTGCTGGCCAATTTGGACGTGTTCGCCTGGTCTGACGACGAGCTTCCGGGCATTCCCCGGGAAGTAATGGTGCATCGCCTCCGTCTGGACCCCCGGTTCCCACCGTTCAACAGAGGAGGCGACCTGTGAACCGAGAACGCAGACCGTGATTCAGGACCACGTTGTCAAAAGCCGAACTGTTGGGCTCCTCCGAGAAGCCCAATACCCAAGATGGATCTCCAATGTGGTCCTCGTACGCAAGGCCAATGGTAAATGGCGTGTGTGCGTTGACTACAAGGATCTCAACAAAGCGACGCCCAAGGATAATTTCCCCTGCCGCGCATCGATCAGCTGGTGGACGCTACTTCCGGCACGAGCTTCTCAGCTTTCTGGACGCCTACTCTGGTTACCACCAGATCAGTATGCATCCCCCGGACCAAGACGCCACGATGTTCGTCACAGACCTAGGGTTATACTGTTTCACCAGGATGCCCTTCGGTCTGAAGAACGCCGTCGCAACTTACCAGCGGCTGGTCAATAAAATGTTCGAACAGCAGATTGGGCGCAACATGGAGGTTTACGTTGATGACATGCTGGTCAAGACGCTTCCGAGCATTGACCACATCTCCGACCTCCAGGAAACTTTTGCAACTCTGCGAAAGTACAATATGAAACTCAACCCTGCCAAGTGCGCGTTTGGTGTTCGTTCGGGTAAGTTCCTCGGTTTCCTCGTGTCAAATAGAGGAATAGAGGCAAACCCGGAGAAAATCCAAGCCGTCCTTGAGATGAGCAGTCCGAAGACAGTGCGCGACGTCCAACGTCTGACGGGGCGTCTTGCGGCACTGAACCGGTTCATGTCCCGAGCAGCAGAAAGAAGTTTTAACTTCTTCAAGTTGCTCCGAGGCCCTAAAAGCGCCTCGAAGCAAGGGGGGCAAGTACGGTGGACTGAGGAGTGCGAGGTTGCCTTCACCGAGCTGAAGGCGTATTTGGCAGCCCCCTCCTTTTCTCAAAGCCTGTGCTCGGGGAACCTTTGTTCGTGTACCTTTCGGTTACCGAACACTCCATCAGCGCAGTTTTGATCAGAGAAGAAGGAGCGGCGCAGCATCCAGTGTATTACATCAGCAGGGTCCTCCAAGAAGCTGAAAGGAGGTACCCCGAGCAGAAAACTCGCCCTCGCTCTTGTCACGGCTGTCCGGAAGCTTAGGCCCTATTTTCAGGCCCACTCTGTCACGGTTCTAACCGATCAACCGCTGAAATCCATCCTCCAGCGGCCGGAGGCTTCCGGCAGGCTCATCAAATGGGCAATAGAGCTTGGCGAGTTCGACATCAGCTTTCGACCAAGGACAGCAGTCAAGGCGCAGGCGTTGGCAGACTTCGTCGCGGAATGTACTCTCCCTGCCGAGCAGGATCCACCGTTGGCGGATGAGCCCCCATGGGAACTCTACGTCGACGGATCCTCTTGCGTCGCAGGGAGCGGAGCTGGCTTGGTCCTCACCTCCCCGGAGGGGTTAGAGTTCCAATACGCCCTCCGGTTCCGCTTTCCGGCCTCCAACAACGTGGCTGAGTACGAAGCACTGCTGTCCGGTATTTGCATGGCTAGGCACCTCGGAACCCTACGACTAAGAGTCTTCAGCGACTCCCAGTTGGTCGCTAGCCAGGTCAGCGGAAAGTTCGAAGCAAGGGAGCCCCGTATGGCCAATACCTCCAGCAGGTCAAAGTCAACATAAGGCTCCTTTACTTCGAAGTCATACACGTCCCACGGGAGCAAAACGCGCGAGCAGATGCACTGGCCAAGCTGGCATCCTCAGGTGACATCGCCCCTTCCCGCTCCGTGTTTATTGAAGAGCTCGCCTCGCCGAGCACCGAAGTAGATGTCGCGGCCATAGAGATGGGTCCACCAGCTCCGAGCTGGATGGACCCTCTCTTATCGTACCTACTCCGGGGTGAGCTTCTGCCCGAACAGAGCGAAGCTCGAAAAATTAGGATGCGTTCTCAGCATTTCACCCTCGTAGAAGGCAAGCTATACCGACGGTCCCTTTCAAGACCTCTTCTACGGTGCCTCAGCCCTGAGGAGGCCCTAGCTACCACCGAAGAAGTCCATGAGGGGCTGTGAGGAAGCCACCTGGGGGGCAGAACGCTAGCACGCAGCATTATCCGAGCAGGATTCTGGTGGCCTTCTCTTCAGAAGGATTGCATGTCCTTTGTTAGGAAATGCCCAGAATGCCAAAAGTTCGGGCAGCTCATCAAGCAACCCGCCGAACAGCTTCATAACCTGTTCGAACCGCGCCCTTTTGCCAGATGGGGCATCGACATCCTGGGTCCCTTCCCAGAGGCCCAAGGTCGGAAGAAGTTTCTATTCGTGGCCATTGACTACTTCACCAAGTGGATCGAAGCCGAACTTGTTGCCACGATCACCGAACAAGCCGCGTGGAAGTTCGTCTGGAAGAACCTCCTCTGCAGGTTTGGCGTCCCAAGAGTGATCACCTCCGACAACGGGAAGTAGTTCGACAGCACCTTCTTCAAACAGAAATGTGCCGAGCTCGGAATCTATAACCACTTCACCTCCGTGGCGCATCCCCAGACAAACGGCTTGGTAGAAAATGTCAACCGAACGCTGCTGCACGGGATCGCACAAGAGTATAGGCTGTAGGAGGGTCATGGATTGACGAGCTCCCTAACGTTCTTTGGTGCCACCGAACAACGGCTCGAGTAGCCACGGGAGAAACACCCTTCCATTTGGCTTACGGCTCAGAAGCTGTTGTGCCTCTGGAAGTAGCTCTTCCCACCATTCGAACAACCCACTTCGATGAAGCCGCCAACAACCGTGCTCTTCGGGAAAACTTGGATATGCTTGGCGAACGACAGAACGACGCCAGCATTCGCCTCGTTTCTTATCAGCAACGGCTTGCACAATATTATAATGCGCGAGTTCGGGAAAGGCGGTTTGACGTGGGAGATTTGGTTCTGCGCCGCTGTTCTGCTTCGGATCCCCGAAGAGCAGTCGGCAAACTTGCCATCAAATGGGAAGGACCTTATCAGGTCACCCATGTCCTTGGGAAAGGCTCATATAAGCTAACTACCCCTAGTGGCGAAGCCATACCCAGGACTTGGCATGTATCTAACCTCAAGGCTTATCATTAATAAAAGCCTTTGTTCAGCATCCTACTTCTCTTCTCCTTGTTCCTATTGTTTCACAAGCGTTTAGCATACACCCCTGATCGGAACCCTTTTTACGGTTCCCAATGATCTGCGCTGTACATGCAACGCTTATAAAACCAGCGGATTTCCATCCGAGCAAGAACAATGACAAAAGGAAGAAGATGGAAAAAGTGAAGCTATATACAAACCCATGAAGCAGAAATGTTCATTTACAGGATTTGTTGCTTACATGTAGGCCCCTTGGGCCAGGTTACAAAAGATGACAAAAAAGGGCGGAAGGCGCCAGAGTACACTCAAGAGGCTTGTTTGGAGGGGCCGGCGCCATCGTCGGCAGGAGGCATCCGTCCTGACTGAAACTGGGCGAATCGCACTCCGTCTAAACGCGCGTCGTTCGTGCGGCGCCGGCACTCCCTTATTGCAACCTCAAAAGCTTCCCGAGCCCGCTCGGTGGTCGCCTGACTTCGGCCGAAGTCCTCCCCGGCCTCAAGGCCGATCTTGTAGCAGCGCGCCCCATACTGCTCCAAATCAGCTTTGAAGTCTTCTTCGGCCTTGTATTCGGCAACACCTTGGGATTTGGCGTCAGCCAGCACTTTGGCAAGGGCCTCCTTCTCTGCCTGAGCTACGGCCAAATCAAGCTCGGAGGTCCGAAGAGCAGTCTTGAGGTTTTCAACCTCATCCTGCAGCTCAGTCTCCCGGACTTTGTGCTGTTCCAATAGCTCCTGGCAGAAGGCGTCTTGTGCTTCCCAAAGTGGCTGGTGATGCTGAACCCGGACAACAAGCCTTCGCAGCACCTCCAGGGACTTGGTAACTCCATTCATGAGCGCCTCCAAGTCCACCTCCTCGTCGCCATCGGATCGGGCCTCAGGATGGTAGCTCCCACTGGAGATCTCCGGGGCCGCTCGGAGACCACTTGCTGACCCCGCGTCAGCATCTCAAGCTGTGAGGCGCTGGGGCAGGGAGGTAGCTCCCTTGGTACGGTGCCCTCTAGATTCTCCAAGGCAGTCTCCAATGCTTCCTTCGAGGGCAGCTCGGGCAACCCTTCTTCAACACCTCGGTCAGGGGCCTGCGGTCGTCCCTAGAGCTTTCGTCTCTAGCAGCAGCAGTGGAAGACGGGACTCCTTCAGCAACTGGGGCGACAGCAACTTCAGGGGCCTTTTGCTGGCCCGATCCAGAGGCAACAGCAACAACGCTCGGCGAGACCATCGTCCGATCTGCTTCGGTGGCCTCCTGCCTCGCTACTGGTCGCTCCTCCCCACCGGCTCCATTGGCAGATGCTGCAGAGGCCATCGCGCGGTCCTCCTCGGCATTGCCAAGCGCCTGAGTGCCTCCCTCCCTGGAGTGGACTGCACCCTCGCCGACTACATTTTCCTCAGCGATCACTTTGGCTGCACTCTCGCCGACTACACATCCTACAGTGATCACTGAGGTAGGGGGCATGGGGGGCAGGATTTCTCCACTTCCTTGCGGAACACCCCCCTCGAAGAACTTCCTCGCCAGCACCGGACTCCGCTGCCGTCACGGGACTGAAAGTATTGACCTCTCCCACTCCTCTCCCTGAGTCCACGACGACTGCCCCGTCCTCGGCACTGAACTTCGCGCCCTCGTGTGACGCGCCACCCTGCTCGGCGCTTCCTTGATCGACACTCTCACTGGGCAGGACCCCTCGGGTCTCGTGCATCGGCGACTTCGCCCGCCCTCCGGAGCGGTCCGATTCGTCGCTGACCATGATCAGACCCAGCTCGGTGGACATTTTCGTGACCGCCTCCGAACGGTCCACAATTGAAGCTACGGACGCCCTCCGCTCGGGCGTCCTCACGTCTTGGCGAGGTCTTCGCGCCAGCAGAGGCTCAAGATCCTCCTCTTCCTCCTCTGCTTCCTCGGCGTCCTCTATGACGCGCGGCACTGCCCTGGCCGCCTTCTTCTTCTTACGAGCTCGGCGCTCGTCGGACACCTCCTCTTCGGAGGTGTGATCTTCAGCCTGCGACTCCATCTGGGCCGCCTTGCGCTTCTCCTTCCTCTTCGGTTGGGGGAGAGAAGCCGACTCTGCGATCACCGCCTTCCCGGATGCCTTTTTCATGGCACTTCCTCCTACCACGGTCTTTGCCTTATTGGTAGGCCCGATCTGAGGCGGCCTCACCTCTGAAGACACCGCCCCGGACTCCTTCACGGGGGCATCCTCATCTAGCCTTATCAAGTGAAGGTTAACAGGGATCGTTTCGGCGTAGTTCGCCATCTCCTTTCGGCCCCGACCAGCAGCTACCTCTTCGGCATCTGGAAGAAACAAAAGAAGAGTCAGAACCCATGTATGTGGGAAAATGAGACAAGCAACAGAAGGCTTACCCCAGGCGCAGCTAAGCTTATACTTCACAAGCTTGTATTCGGTCAGGTACCCTTCAGCGTGGTTGACCCCGACCGTGTTCAGCGACTGGGAGGCAGCAGCTGCCCCTGAATCAAGAAGGGGGCCATGTCTGTCCTCTTCGGTGGCTCCACCACCCTAACGGGAAGTCCCACTCTGGGACGTTCGCCCCCTTTTCTCGCCCCACGAAGAAAAGACGTCCGGTCCACCCTTGTTGTTGGACAGACGGGGCGAAAAGTTGATCCGCATCCGGTTTGTACGGTGCTTCACGTACACGATGCCCATCCCAGATTGCGGAGAACAGGCCAAACTGAAATGGCTTCTGAAGATCTCCACAGTCGCTTCAATGCCCCTCTTCTTGCATATAATGTAGAAGATGAAGATGGACCTCCAGGAGTTCGGCGTCAGTTGAATAGGCGCCACCTTCCAGCTCCGGAGAAGCTCCTTCGCGATCTCCGGCATCGGCAGCCGGAGACCAACTTCCAGCAGGTCCAGCGAAAGAACGAAGCACCCAGGCCTCGTGGTCAAGTACGACTCGTCTTCACGCATCAAGACGATGTCGTACTCTTCGCCAATCCGGAAGCGTTCTCGAAGACCTTCGAAACTCTAGAGCTTCGCCTCTTTCGTCTTCACCAGCGGCATCCCGCTGGCTTCGACGATCTCCTTCCCCTTCTAAGCCATCACTGGAAGGCGGAGTGCATGGCGGACGGTGAGGAAGAAGCAAAGGAGCAGAGGAAAGCACGAAGAAGAGGATGGCTAGTGGCTCTAGAGGCAACAAACTCTGGAGATTTTTGAAGGCGAGGGTCCCGCTCTCACCTCCTCCCCTTCCTTATAAGGAAGGTGAGGCGCGAAATTCGAAGCGGGACCTGAAACAGCATTTCCCTCCGCTTCAAGTCTCTTCTCGAATGACCCGTGGGTGACCGTTCATGGCTGGCATATGACGTTCCGGGTTTGACATGACCCACGTTGTCATCATGAAGGCTTCATGTTCGAGGGGAACCCCCCTGTAACGGCGTCGCCGCAGGTCTGTTCGGATCTCCGAGGACGATACCGCATTTATGGCGGAGATGACGCCCGAGCAGGTCGCCGCCCCCAAGCGCTCCGGTTTCTGAGCCACTTGAGGGCGTGGGGGGCAAGTGTGGTGGCTGTTTTCTGCCACCTAAGCCCATCGCGATCCATCAGGGCCCATCAACGCCTTCCCTTTCGACGTGGCCTCCTCGTACGGTTCCACGCCTCCGCAAGGATCATTTAAAAGGGCCCCACAGGGCAATCACCCCGAACGAAGCATCGCCGAGCTCCTTAGCGGCATGCTTCCGGACAGGGGCATTAATTCTGCTGCGCTGGATAACTATGGACATTACCGAACAGCAAGTTCGACCCCTTTCATGGGTCACCTGCTCGGTGACCTCCTCCAGAGACTTCCGAGCAACCCTTCACGTCCTCACGGCGGTTCCCAAACCGTCACGGACCACACGCCCCACTATTAAGAGGCGCGTTAACTGCCTGGTAGCCCAACGGGCGTCCCAGCGCGTAACTCCTCCAGTTATGCACACCTTTCAAGGTGCCCTTCCAGGCACGATCTGGTGACATTACGCACGTCAGCTTACACCCTGGCCTATAAAAGATACAGGTATAGTGCCATGCAGAGGTACGTTCTCTCTTACGCGAACACACCCTTACATACGAAAATCCCCTGCCTTTCAAGCCTCTCACTGACTCAGGCATCAGAGGGTTTTCCCCGGTCTTCACCGGGCCCCCCTGATCATTTCTGGTGATTGCAGGATCCTTCGTCCGCCTCCGGCGACTGTCGCCTCCCTTACACAAGTGTTAGACATGATCCGCTCCGGCCCAACAAGGAAAAGGTCTTCACAATACTAATATATAATTTCTCAGTCTTGGTGCTGCCACGTGGCAGCACCAGGACAATCCTCCACCAATTGCCATATCATTTTTCTCAAAAAAAAAAAAACTATTTCTATCTTCCAAACATTGCAGTCCTTAAAAAACTTTAAAAATTATAAAAAAATTTGAAACAGGATCTTTAACCTTATTAAGGCGGGGTTACCTGTTTCTATCTTGCCAAACAACGTAGTTCTTAAAAGTTTTAAAAACTATAAAACATTTGGAAACACAGATCTTAAAAACTTTAAAAATTTTAGAAATGCCGAATGCTATAAAAAGTATACATGTTTCTATCTTGCCAAACATGGCAGTTTTTAAAAAATTTTAAAAACTTTCAAAATTTTGTAAACTCCGAATACTATAAAAATTTTACCTGCCAAAACATGGCAGGGTTACAAACCATGGCATATGCCATCTTATAACAGTTGTTTGACAGTTCTTAAAATTTTTTAAAAACTTTCAAAAGAATGAAACACTTAAAACGTACGCCAAAACAGAGCCAACATTGGTAGTTTTTAAAATTGTTTAAAAATCTTCATATGGAAGGCATGGTTATGCTTCATACCGGTGACCTATCCAAAGATATTTCACTACTGCCATCTTCGCCATTGTCTGTTTTTTTTTTCTCCTTCAACAATCGCCATCATCTTAGCCATACTCACCCGGGAACAGTACTGTCGCCATCTGTGGATCTTCTTCTTCGCGTAGAAACTACAATCAGTAACAGGTAATCCTTCAACATGTGTACTGTATGATATTTTATTGTTGTAAATTTCTCCTGGATCTTCTTCTTTGCGTGGGAGCCTGGCTTCTCTTCGGTTTACTGGCTTCTCTTCTTTTCCGTTTCCTGTTGCATGACGTCCCTAATGTGCAAAAAGAGAGCATCCAAGCAGCACGAACAACCTCCATGGAAGTTCTTTCATTTTAGTAGCTTCTTGCATGTTCTAGCAAGAACATAGCATCTTGGCAGCACGAACAACCTCGATAGGTGCCACCGGAGACCCTCCATGGTCACCGCTGCACCCAGTGACATCTTCCCGTGCATCCCCTAAACCGCAACCGATGTCGTTACGGATGCGTCCGACGACCAGCCATTCCTAAGCCCGTGCACCTCCTCGCCCCGCACCCCGTCGCAGGCTTCTCTCTCTCGACGACAACGACGGTGACGTGGAAGACGTCGATGCAGAGGCGCCCGCGGGGGCAACCGCGCGCCGAAGACAAAGACGTGGGACGCTCGTGGTGAATCCCATGCACCTGCCATGCACTGCCGGTGTTGGTCCGCCTTCCTCCACTGCTCCATCTGGACCCTCATCGTTCGCATCTCCGTCTCCATTGACTCCTTCGCCGCCTCTGCGTCCTCGAGCTACCCCCGTATCTGGTCCGCCTTCATCGTTGGCCTCCGCCAGCAATATCCGACATGCTATATATATATATATATATATATATTATATATATATATATATATATATATATATATATGTGTGTGGTGTGTGTGTGTGTGTGTGTGTGTGTGTGTGCAGACCATTCCCTGCAATGCCGACGCCGACCACTACTGCGGGTGGTGCTGCTTCGGGTGCAAGTATGGCCGCAAGAAGGCCACGTCCGAGACGTGGCTGGTTGACATGGCCGAGTGCGGCAACAACGTCAATCACCCTGGGTGCTCCGCGGTGTGGGTCCTCCAGCGGCGCCGACCTGGTCGCCGGCGCCCCGCAGCAGCTGCGGTCCTGGTCCGGTTCGAGGAGGAAACGACGGCGGAGGAGGAGGGAACGTACGTGGTGGTGGAGGCGAAGGTGACTGTGGTGGCATGCGGGGCCCTTCGTACGCCGGAGTTGCTCCTGCGGAACCCCAACATTGACCGGAATCTCCACCTGCACCCGGTGGTGATGGCCTGGGGCTACTTCCCGGAGATGGGCTCCCGATGAAGGCGGCCCCCCTAGAGGAGCCGAAGGTCATAAAATCTTGGGAGATAATGGAAGACCTCGACGATGACATACCCATCTACTCGCCGGTGAAGAAGGCGACGGCCAAGCCCAGTGCCTGGAGGAAGTCCTTCGAAGGTGTCATGGAGTCGCCCCATCTCTTCTTCGCGCTGTCGAGGCCCTGCGCCTCCTCCCCCCTCCACCAATCCCCATCTCTTCTACGGCACCTTGGCGCCCCACTTCACAGCTAGGAAGCGCAGGGCGGGGGAGGGTGGCATCGCCACATACTACACTACAGAGGGTGGCATCGCCATGGACGCAGTCCTCTTCTTCACTAATCACCAGCGAGTACTGTAGCGCTATAAAGTACTATAGCGCTACAGTGAGTAACAATAGATTCAAGTTTTGTTGAATTTTTTGTTTTTGCTTAAATTTTTTTTAAAGAATCTGATTAGATAACATTAGTTTTTTAATTTATAGTTTTTTTTTTATATAAAAAAGATAACATAAAAATTGTTTTTATAGCAGTTACTGTAGCAGCTACAGTAATGCTACTAAAGTACTGTATTTTCATTTTTATGTCTTTGTTTAAATTTTTTTTAAAAATCTGATTGGATAACATTAGTTTTTTAATTTTACATATTTTATATCATCCAGCATATTATTTTGCTATGTCTGACTCATTCAATTATTGTTTAATATGTGTGACTCTTTCTATTTATTGTTGTGAAAATTATTTGGGCTATTTTTGTATTTATATCATTTCTGCCAAACAATGTAGCATAGATTACATATATTTGCAACATCCTCAACTAAATCTCATGACGTTCTTAGATAAGTTGTTTACGTTTCATAGATAAGTTGTTTTATTTTAATTATTTATATTATTTCTAAAAAAATATGTCAATAAAATATTACTAAAATATTTTTTTTGCAAATATCATTATATATATTTTAAGATATATAATATATATTAAATTTAAATTTAAAATTTTTCGTACATCGCACGAGCATAGAACTAGTATTTTAAATGGTTTAATTCTGATTTCTCTCGCTAGAAATTTGAACCGAATTATATGAACCGAAGTGTAACCTTAAAGACTTATTCTCACGACTCGTCTGCCATCCCTCTTCTTCATGGTGGAGCCCCCTCCCCTTTGCGGCATTAGAAGGGAACTCGATCTGAATGGAACTCACATCTGTCGAAGTCAAAAAGATTGGAATGACTTTTCCTTATTCACTCAATATTTGGTTTTTGGTTGTATTTTGATGACTGCCATCACACCTGAATAAACAGATATAGCTTATTCAATTGTCATTAGATTTGGTATGTGATTAAAAAAAATGGGGATGAAAGGTAAATTGATTTGGGGATACATTTATTCTCATTCTTGATCCACCTCTTGTTTGATATTTTTAGGGTTAAATTTATGAAGATAACCACATTCTTTGTTTGCTAGGAACAATTGTAGTGTGGGGATAAATTTATATATATATATATATATATATATATATATATATATTTGGTCGTCTCTTGGTCTCTCGTCGCGCGATCGGTGTCCAGAGCTGAGGACCAAGGAGTTCGACATGCCACCAGTGGTCTTTGCCTTGCATGCGCCGCCCACGCCTCTAGCTTTCTAGCTGCCGAGGCCCGCGACTGTCGACGCTGACACCGGTATCCCCTTCATATTCTTCGAAATCGGGTCAACCGCTGTGTCGTCCTTATTCTCCGCCCTTCATCTTCACTACGAACGTCTATTCAGGCGGGGGCACCGTCTCATTCGAGGACGAGTCGTCGTTGCTCGAGGAGTTGAGGATCAACACCCGATATATTTGGCGAAAGACGAGATTGATCTTGAACCCTGTATGACTGAACACCCATCTCCACGAAGACGCCGACCTCTCAGGTCTTACGTGAGAGTGGATAAGATGATTTGGAGGTAAAAAATGGGTGTAGAAAATGGGGATAAGCTATCCCACCGAAAAGGTGGGATAAGCTATCCCCAATTTACCCCAACTTTTTTAGGATATCTCCAAAATACCTAAAATTTGTTTATCCCCACTTTTTTTGAGGCACCAAACCTGAGAATGGGTTAACTTAACTCTTATCCTCTATTTAATCCCATACCAAATAGGCACGGTCTAGAACTGTTATAATTTTTTTTGGCTTACAAGCTCTGCATTAGAAACCAAATCGACTCTATTTTAATATCTACAGAAGGTAATTCTTTGAGGGCTGAATGTTTATCTGTTGTGTCAATATATGGATATAAGAAATTAGTTGCCATTGTCTTATTATTATTTTTATGTTGTACTAGAAACTCTTTATTGGTTGTTTTTGGCTTTGAATTTTGAAGCATCAAGAAGTGACTCATAGAGTGTACATTTTTTTTCTTATAGATTTTTTTCCCCTTTGTTATTCTCTATCTTTAATTGACATAAATTAATTTGAATATATTTAATTAGATGTCATCGGATGCCCCTAAGATACTATCACAATTGAGGGTGCAAATTCGTATTCTAATGTTGCCACTCAAACTCAAATAAGTTTATCGAAGGTAAAGAGAAAAGGCATAAATTTAAGATCAAATGTGTGGGAGCATTTCATAAGAATTGAAGGGAAACCGAAGTGTCAATACAATTATTGTGATCTTGTTTATAGTTGTGATCCAACAACTTATGACACAAGCACACTCCAAATGCATCTAATTAATGTAAGATGCAAGAAATATCTTTTTAATGAAACTAATACTTTAGTAAGCAAAAATACACAAGTTAGCCCTCACATCCTTTTGGTTAGTGAAAGGGTAGAGGATTAGACCAAAACTACTGTATCAAATTGAAAATTTGACCAACAACTAGTTAGAAAAGTATTAGTATACGTGGTGATTATTGATAAATTTTCTTTTATATTTGTTGAAGGGCAAAGTTTCATATTCTTTTAAGAAACACAATAATAAGAGATTCTTTTGAAATATATGTGGAATAGATGTCAAGCTGAAATCTTTTATTAAAATAATTGTTGAAAATTTTGTCTTACAACAGACATGGATTTTATTGCAACAAATCAATTATATACATTTTACTACACATTTTATTGATAATGATTGGAAGTTGAACAAAAAGATCTTAAATTTTGTTCAATTTCTAGTTATACAGGTGAGGCCATTGGTAAAAAAATTTAAAAAATACTTATATAGTTGGGGATTTAAAAAGGTTCTGACAATTACTATTGACAATGCTAACTTAAATGATCTTGATATTTCCTATTTGAAGACGAGAATTAATAATTGGGAGAGGTGCGTCTTGAAAGTCGACTTTTTTTATATGAGGTGCGTTTCACATATCATAAACTTAATTGTCAAAAATAGATTGAAATTAGCAAATGAATCTATTACTTAGGTCTAAAATGTTGTAACATATGTGAGAAGATCTTCAGGACTTCAAAAGTTTAAGTCTTGTGTTGAAGAGGAAAAAATTCGCAACAAGAGCTTGTTAGAACTTGATATTCTTACAACGTAGAGCTCAACATTTCTGATATTGAACACAACACAAAAATTTCAAAAGATATTTGAGAGATATGAATAGTAAGATTCTTTCTTATAAGTGAACTTAGTGAAGGAGATGACTTAGAAAAGTCACAAGATAAAAGTTGTGAAATTAAAGACTAACAAAATTGTTGGAGAATTTTTATGATGTTACTTTGAGAGTTTCAAGGGCACCATATGTTACTTCTAAAATCTACTTTAATGAGATTAATAATGTTGATTGTCTCTTAAAAAATAGTGTGAAAATGATGATAATTATATTTTCAATAACATGGCATTCAAGATGAAACAAAAATAAGATAAATATTAGGAAAATCTAGAAAAACTTAATCTTATGATATTTATTGTTATAGTTCTTGATCTCTGATATAAATTGATGTATGTTGAGTTTTCAATATCTCAAATGTATGAAAGTAGTATGACATTGACATTGAATAAAAAATAAAGGCCGCTCTTTATACTTTGTTTGATTAATACAAAAATTTGGATTAAACTTTCAGTGGACAACAAATGGGCATGATTCAAAGTGCATCTTTAACATCATCAAGTAGACTACATGATGAGCAATCGGCACAAAAAATAAGGCCAATAACGAGGAATTGATTTAAATAATATAAAGCCAAAATAGAAAGTGAAGATGTGATATCTGAGTAGGTTAAATACTTAGAAGAAGTGAGAGAACAAGATGTGAACTCATTTGATATTTTGGTTGGGTGAAAAATTAATAATTTGATGGTGCACGATGTCTTGGCTATTCTTATTCTATTTTGACATTAGAGTCTGCATTTGACATAGGTGGTTGTATTCTTGATGCATTTAGAAATTCTCTTTCTCGTAAGATAATAGAAGTACTAATTTACACTCAAGATTGAGTTTGTTTATCTAAAGATCGACTTTTTATTGAAGAGAAATTAGATGAAATTGAGCAACAAGATGAATGTAATATTTATTTCTATTGTTTATTTACTAATTTAGATGAATTTGAGTTACTTGATGAAGGTGGTATTTATTTTCTATTGTTTACTAAATATATAGTTTTTTTTCAGAACTTGCAAGCATTATATTGGTGATTCTTGTTATTGATATTGCATAAGCTGGTAAATGTAAGATGCAATGGGGAGCATCTAAAGGATGTTGAAGTCAAATTGGTTGGTGCTTTTTGTTATTTTTTTAGTGGGTATGGAGGGGATAGGAGGTATACTCTTCATGCTAACTAAAATTTTGAGCTACCTATGTTGATGTGCTTTGAAATCATGTCTTATCTCTTTGTTTCAGCACTTCTTTTTCTTCTGCATTTTGACATGGAGAATCATGAACAAGTGATGTTCGTCGTTAAAGTTGTTCTTTTACGATCCTTTTGGTGGAGGTGTCAAAGTACAAGTCATGAAAGATGTCAAGTATCCACCACAATGATGTAAACTTCTCATGCATTTTATGATATTTTTTGGTGGTTATAATTTTCATGAAATATGCTTATACGTGTGGAGAAAAGGAAGACCATACTGATAATTGAGTTGCTAATATGATTAGTGTTGATTTTTTTGTCAAAAATCCATATAGGAGACATAATTGATTATGAAGAAACTAATTGATTATTAGGGTTCTCTCATATGATCAATGTTGGTTTTTTTTCCAAGTGCCATGCAAGAGACATAATCAATTATGAAGAAATTGATCAATTATCTTCATCAAATATGCTTATACGTGTGGAGAAAAGGAAGACCATATTGATAATTGAGCTGCTAATATGATCCGTGTTAGTTTTTTGTCGAAGTGCCATATTGAAAACATAATCGATTATAAAGAAACTAATCGATTATCGGGGTTCTCTCATATGATCAGTGTTGGTTTTTTCCAAGTGCCATGCAAGAGACATAATCAATTACGAAGAAACTGATCAATTATCTTCATAAAATATGCTAATACATGTGGAGAAAAAGAAGACTATATTGATAATTGAGCTACTATATGATCAGTGTCAATTTTTTTGTCGAAGTGCTATATAGGAGACATAAATCGATTATGAAGAAACTAATCGATTATCGGGGTTCTCCCATATGATCAATGTTGGTTTTTTTTTTTTTTTTCCAAATGTCATGCAGGAGACAATCAATTATGAAGAAACTACTCAATTATCTAAGTTCTCTCATAGGATTAGTGTGTTTTTTTTGTAAGTGTCATACAAGAGACATAATCCATTATGAAGAACTTAATCAATTATTAGGATTCTCTCATATGATCAGTATTGTTTTTTTTTTTTTTGTTTAAATTGGTATTTTTGTCTTTGTGCCATACATGAGACATAATTGATTATGAAGAAACTAATCGATTATCGAGGCTTTCTCATATGATCAGTGGATTTTCTTCTAACTGCCATATAGGAGAGATACTCAATCAATGTAGATTTATTATTAGCTCCTACATACTTTGATTTGGCTTGGACTTTTATTGTTTAATTGCAATTTAGTTTTTTTTTTACAAAAAAGGAGCTCATAATTCCCATTTTTATTTTCATTAAACCTTTAAAATTTCCTCATACATAAAATTTAAACCAGAGATGTTTGTTCATGTGGAATCTGGTTCAATACCTATAAATCTACAGCTACATGTTGATTAACTACTATATTATTGAACAGTTTGTATCATTATCTACATTCTTTTAAAAGAGTCATTGTCTCTTTTATTTCTTGCAATTTATACTCGAGGAGTTTTTTGATATTATGGATGATTTTTCTAAACTAGAGTATCTTGCTCCATGGCTTGGAGATTGCCCACATCTACATACTGACATGTTGTTTCATTTTTGTCTCTTTTTTAGTATAATTTTTTTTGGAAATCCTCTATTTTATCACTGTCAACCAATTAAATGATCTTAAAGAGAAATTTGATTTGATTTCATCTACAACTCTGAAGACTAGACATTGTGTATTGATCCTATATAATATTTTCAGCCGCTTTGTCTCCAGTGAAAGATAGGTTTCTTTCGTAACTTGATTGTTCTTGATGGTTTATCATTTCCTATTACAAAAAAAAACTAGATTTTCTTAGTAGTTGGAATTTATGAAGCAGAAAATACAAATGAGCCCTAAAGTTAAAAGCCTAAAAGCCCAAATTATCAAGAGAAGAGCAAAACCCATGCCCAAAATAGGCATCAACATAAAAGGTTAATAAAGACCAACAATTCAAAAAATAAAAGCCCATAAGGCCCAAACCGAGTTGAATTGAAACAATTCAGTTTGATTCAATTCGGTTCATTTTTTGGGTCGGATTGGGCTGGTTTAGTTCACGATCAATTTTGATTTGATTCAGGTTGACCCGAAAATGTCTTTTAACCCAAACTGAACCGAACCATGTTCAATCTTGGCAATGGTGTCAGTACAAAATTAAAAACCTCTCCATAGACCAAGTGAGAGGATTTTTCTGTTTGGGCCTGAGCCAAACGGGCCTCCACTGAAGAAGGTGAAGAAGACGGTCGCCGGTAGTGGACAGAAGCTTGCAAACACCATAAAAGGATCAGGGGGCCCGGTTGGAGAACCGGGGAGAACCCTCCGATGCCTAAGTCAGTGGACTGTAGAGAAGCTTGAGGAAGGAAGGCTCAGTGAAGTGTGTGGCTTCATGCGCCTGAGAATGCGTACCTTTGCATGGTCGTTGCCTGAACCTTTTATAGGCATGAGCGGTGGAGGAGAGGGACAGAACGTCCCCCAACAATGCCGAAAAGGGCGCACCGGTTAGCGCCCTTGGCGGGGAGTTATGCGTTGAGGCATCCGTTGAGGGGTTCGACAGTTAATGCGTCGCTTGATCGTGGGGCGCGTGCCGCGTCGTGGGCGTAACCGTCGCTGATTGACGATGGACTTCGCTGCTCCTCATGTTTAGGAGGTGCCGAGCAGGGGGACTGTTCGGTAGCTGGACCGCCTGCTCGGTGCTTGGAGTTGACGAAGTTAAGGCATGTTTCGAGCCAGTGCTGTTTGGT
>JACBKR010001046.1:0-46868 GCA_014218235.1 Colocasia esculenta | reverse complement strand
TAGTTTTCAATTATTTTCAGGGTACTTTCATTTTCATTCCTTGGTGGAGGCACGTACTATTTGCTACCTCTTTGATTTGATCAGCCTTTTTCTGGGTACGTACTTTTTGCTACCTTTTTTTGACCTTTTGGCTTTTCCTTGTCATTCATATTTGCCTTGGCATTTTGCCTTTGCATTTGCATTTCTTTCATTGCCCCTGTTTGTTATGACTTGCCTTTTAGGTGAGAGTGGGTGGTTCCCTACTAGTAGTTTGGCCCCTTTTCCAAACATGACCGAGTGAGAAGAGAAAAGGGGTTACATTGACCTAATTAGACACATCCAAGTGTACTTATGATTTTCCAGCGATAGTCAATACTCTAATATCGTGTGGTGTGTGAAGAGACCCTAAGTTACTAGTGGCCAAGCGAAAAAGCAGAGTCTCAACCCATGACATTGACAAGTGATGATAAACAGACTTGATTGACTGAACCGACTGACTAAGGGTAGAACTTCTTGAGGTAGATTGCATTCCCCGGATGTGACAACTCAACTCCCTCAGCGTCCACTAACCTGTAAGCATTCCCCCAGTATGCTTCTTTGACAACGAATGGACCTTCCCAATTCTCTTGCATATTACTCCTGGGACCTGGTGCCTTAATGACTTTGCACTTTAGGACCATCACACCACTTTAAATTTCCTCTCAAGAACTTTTTTGGTGTAAAAACGTGCAATTTTGACGATAAACCTGTGCATGGTCGGCCGCTATCATTCACCTTTCGTCTAAGAGTTCAAGTTGTGCTAATGAAACCTCCCGACACTGACCGGGGTCAAGTTCAGAATCCAATTGAACTCTTAGTGAAGGGATGAAGATCTCATATGGGAGTATCGCATCTGATCCGTATGTCAAAGCATAGGGTGTAGCAACCTGAATTTTTGAGAAAATAAAAAATTTAAATAATAAATTAAAAACTCAGCTAAAGGATATTCAATAAAAAGAGTATTAAATAAAACCCATTAAATGGAAAAGAGTAATGGGCTTTGCTTAATGGATCCTCTAGAACTTATTGGGTCAAAATATGAATTTACAAAGGGAGAATATAAGAAAATACCCTAAATTCGGAGTTTAATTATCTCCTAATTGGAAAGGGGTTATTAAAGCAATAAAAGTGGCAATTAGAGTTGGAATAGGATTCCTAAACCTACCCCATATAGTCTAGCACGAATTAGATCCCATCCTAACCTAAATAGAGGTTGGAAAGTAAGAAAGGAAGGTTGGAGTTAGGAAATCTCGTATTAAGAGGAATTTGAGTAGTAGTAGGAATAGGAACTTGTATTTATATAATACATCCCTAAACCCTCTTGGCCGACCCTAGCTCATTGCCAAAGGTTGTTGGACGTGGAGAAGAGGCCAAGGAGGAGAGGATCTCGTGGGGAGAAGGAGTTCTTGGAGCTTCTTCCTCGTTCTTGGAGATTTTAACCCTAGAAGACAAATCGAGTCAAAGGTAGGCATTCTCACGAGCATAACTATGAAACTTTTTCTGTAGGATGTCTCGTCTATCAGGAGCAAAAGCCCTTTGGTTTCGTAATTTTCCAACGAGCATATCTTTTGTTCTTGATTTTTCATGTTCTACAACTTACATGACCCAAACCCTCTTCTTAACTCTTGATCTCCTTGTATACTCAACCCCATGCTGCGAGATTTTTACTGTAGGAACTGATGCATGTTAGGCATTGTTTGCCCCTGAAAGCCCTAATTTTTGTTGAGCAGTTTGCTCGAATTAAATCAATCTTGCTCTCTGTATCATGTTCTGTGTTACTCGTTATTGTTCATGCTCAAACCATATTCGAACCATGCTCTCTCTCTAATTCCTATTTACTGGAAGTACTCTCGCATGTCTAGTTTCATTTGCCACTGATTTCATGATTTTTCATCGTGTATACAATTAGTTATGATTTTCTGAACGACCCTATATCAAAATCTGATATTTCTGGACCGCAATCCAAGACAGAGCAGAACTCTGTCAGACTCAGTCCACAGACTTGAGAACGCGACGGCCCGACAGGTCGCGTTCTCAATCCCATCGCGACGCCTCTTCTTGTCGCGTTCTGAACGCGACAGTACCCTACGTCGCGTTCTGGTCTTCTGTCCTGGCAGCCTTGTCGCGACCCTTTTCAGGCCTTGTCGCATTCTACCCTGACCTTGTCGCTACCCTTACTGGCCTACGTCGCGTTCACAGGATTTTGCATGAAAACCCATAAAATTTGTTGCTCTCACTTTCAAAAATATTCTTACCCTTTTTAAACAGTCATACACGTAGTAAAAACACATGTTTTAAATGGAGCTATACTGAATGCTTTAAAATACATATTCACGACTTCTTTTCTATCTATGATTTCTCTCTCACATGCACACACATGAACCATCCATATATGGCTGAAATCTGGCATAATAATCTCATAATGTATCTGGTAATTTATTGCAATAAAGTATATTAATTGCCCTATTTTAAAGGACTTGTATTCGTTTCTTGCGTTGTTTATATACCGATATCGACGCTCCACTATTCTAGAATTCCTCTAGAACGTCGAGTACCTGTTTTTATATACACACTTTACTTGCCTTGTGGTGAACTCTCCGTCGGATATTCCTTTCGCCGGACTAGTGAACCCTGTCCAAGGCCTCCGTAAGTCTCCTATGTCCATGGATTCCCACATGGTCGATGAGCGGTTGTACCCTAACACCTATTACACCCTTTAGGATCAATATGGTCCAAACGGCTATTAGAAGTTCGCTCTCACCTTGAATCACGTCGGACCTCTGGACTTGTGCATAACATGGCCAGCGGGAAGATCGTGAGTTCCACCTGACTGCCAACACCATGTACGCGTGTTGTGCAACTGTTACTATCGCCTGTTACTCGGAAGGTTACGTGGCATTGTTCCTTAGCCCCTTATCTATCCTCTACTCGCTCATCTATTCACGTTCACTCTACTATCTCGTCTATTCATCTAGTACTCTCATCTATTTCTTGGTACTCTATTTGGCCATTAAATTGATTGTCTACGATAAAAACATGACTATGCTAGGCAACATTATAGGGCCCGGTCTGGTCCTTGGAGGAGCACCTGAAAGGCTATAACTCGCGGGGGTCTAATGATCTGGGTGATGGCATACACCTAATGCATGAACACGCAAGATTTGATCTATGGCAATCAATTAATCAAACAGTCAATTATTGGTTTACTTGAATCTCGTAGTTGAAAGAATATCGACCAACACTTGCTATCGTGACTTGTGCACTGTTGTGCAACTTTACTTGTTATCTTGTTATACGGCCAATCCGATATCAAAACTTGTCGTGCTATACTCTCGTGCATTGTGCTATCGTCCCTCGTTATCGTACCAGTACTTTCTATATGTTTCTCGTTATTCTCTCTAGTTATCCTACTTTATAACATTAATCACTTAAAGCATGCTTGATCCTGAGATTTAGTCCTACTGGGCGTTATCGCTCACCCTGCGTTATTTTTCGTTGTGTTCTCAGGTGAGGACCGAGGATGAACCATACACTCAAGAGGACGGGAACGACCTGGAGTGATGTCTTGAGTACCATAGCGTCCTATCGCTATATTTAGCGTTGTAGTAGTTAGGTTTGAAATTTAGTCTTTTTTTTTCCTTCAATGTAATTGGGCCTTATAGATTGGCTCTGATATTAGTGGTTGTAACTAGGCATTGGAATGTATTAATGAATGAATTTGCTTTAGTATTATCCATTGTGAAATGGTTTGATGTCTAGTGCTTGCTCTATACCCTTTCACTTGCAACTGCCTCGCGTTCCGATATTCCGCGTCGGGGCGTGACATAGGGGTTTTGCCCCGTAGGAGTTCAGACTGAGGTGCGGTAAGCCCACACAGGCCTCAACCAAGCGGTCTGGCCAATCAGCGTTATTGTGAGATCTGTAAGTTTCTTTATGATTTTAGGAGAGTTTTATTGGTAGCTTCTGCTTGTCCATTACCTTGTGGATAATATGGAGATGAATGATGCAAGTTTATACCACATTTACCACACATGTTGCGAAGCTCTTGTGAAGTGAATTGTGGTCCATTGTCGATGACGATGTCCCGAGGTACGCCAATCTTGCAAGGATGTTGCGTTTAATGAATTTAACGATCGTTGAAGCTTTGACCTCTATGAATGCTTCTGCTTCGCCCACTTCGTGAAGTACTCAGTGCGGTCGAATGAAAGACTTCTTACAGATTTCTCTGGTTCTGTCCTCGAGTGGACCTGTAGCAACCTGAATTTTTGCGAAAAAAATAAAAATTTAATAAAGAATTAAAACCTAGCTAAAGGGATATTTAATGAAAAGAGCATTAAATAAAACCCATTAAATGGAAAAGAGTAATGGGCTTTGCTTAATGGACCCTCTAGAATTTATTGGGTCAAAATATGAATTTAAAATGGAGAATAATAGGAAAATACCCTAAATTCGTAACTAAAGTATTACTTAAATAGAAAAGAGTTATTTAATACATTAAATAGCTAGTTGAGTCATATAGGATTCCTAAACCTACCCTATATGGTTTAGCACGAATTTAGATCTCATCCAAGTCTAAATAGGGATTGGAAAGCAAGGAAGGAAGGTTAGAGTTATGAAATCCGGAATTTAGAGGAATTAGAGTAGAAATAGGATAGGAATTCATATATGCATAAATACACCTCATAAACCCTCTTGGCCGACCCTAGCTCGTTGCCAAGGTGCTGGACGTGGGGAAGAGGTCAAGGAGGAGAGGATCTCGTGGGAAGAAGGTGTTCTTGAAGCTTCTTCCTCGTTTGTGGGAGTTTCAACCCTAGAAGACAATAAATCCAAAAGTAGGCATTCTCACAAGCTAACATTCTAAATTTCGTCTGTAGGTTCTCCCTACCCTCTTGAACGAACCCCCAAGTTTCATATTTTTCCATCCATCCTATCTTTTGTTCTTAATTTTGAAGTTCTGCAAACATGATAACCCCGAGACATCATGTTAATCCATATCTCCTTGTATACTCAATCCTATGCTACGAAATTTTTATTGTAGAACTGATGCATGTTAGGCATCTTTTGCCCCTGAAAGCCCTAATTTTGTTGAGCATGTTGCTCGAAATAATCAAACTTGCTCTCTTGTCATGTTCTATATTACTCGTTATTGTTCATGCTCAAACCATGTGTTCAAACCCTGCTCTCTTTCTAATTTCGATTTACTGGAAGTACCCTTACATGTATAGTTTAATTTGCAACTGGTTTCATGATTTTTCATCGTGTATACATTAGTTATGACTTCTGAACGCCCTGTATCAATTTGATTCAAGTTGGCCCGCAATCCAAGCCTGGTCTGATTCCTGTCAGAGCCAGGCGCAGACCCAAAGATTGCGACAGGCCGATAGTCGCCTTCTGGCTCTGATTGCGACCGTCCACCTGTCGCGTTCTCAAGCCGTCGCGACGCCTTCCTTGTCGCTTTCTGAATGCGACAGTACCTACGTCGCGTTCTGGCCTTCTGTCCTGGCAGCCCTGTCGCAATCCATACAGACCTATGTCGCCTTCACAGGAATTTTGGTGAAAAACCCATAAAATATTTCTGTCACTTTCTATCTATGATTTCTCTTACACATGCACACACATGAACCATCCATATATGGCTGAAATCTGGCATAAAATATCCCATAATGTATATGGTAATTTATTGCAATAAAGCATATTAATTGCCCATTTTAAAGGACTTGTATTCGTTTCTTGCGTTGTTTTATATACCGACATTTGACGCTCCACTGTTCTAGAATTCCTCTAGAACGTCGAGCACCTGTTTTTATTACACACTTTACTTGGCTTGTGGTGAACTCTCCGTCGGATATTCCTTTCGCCGACTAGTGAACTCTTGCACAAGGCCTCCGTAAGTCTCCTCTGTCCATGGATTCCCACATGGTCGACGAGCCGGTTGTACCCTAATACCTATGATACCCTTAGGGATCTATATGATCCAAACGGCTATTAGAGATTCACTCTCGTCTTAATCACGCCGGACCTCTGGACCTGTGCATAACAAGGCCAGTGGTAGGGTCGTGAGTTCCACCTGACTGCCAACACCAAGTGTGCGTGTTGTGCAACTGTTACTATCGCCTATTTACTCGTCGCATTACGTGCAATGTCCAGTAGCTCTCATCTTACTCTACCGCTCGTCTATTCACGTTCACTCTACTTTCTCGTCTATTCATCTAGTGCTCTCATCTACTTCTTGGTATTCTATATGGCCATTGACTGATTATCTAAAGATAAACAATATAAACCAATGCCTGGCAATATATAAAGGGCCCGATCTGGTCCTGGGATGTGCGCCCGAAAGTGCTAGTGCCCATGGGAGTTAATGATCAAAGTGTTTGGCATTACACTCAAGTGCTATCTATCTCGACTATCTATATGACAATCAAAAACGCAAAACGTGCTATACTCTCTCGTTGTCTAGAATGACAAACAGTGCTATACTCGTCATGCTATTTTTTATACTTTTGCTAGTTGTGCTATGGCCATCCTGATATTCGTGCTATACTCGATACTTGTGTTATTTTTGGAAACTATATACCATCTCGTGCTGTTGTGCTATCTCCTGCTTATTTTGACTCTCTTGTACCTGCTATTTTTAGATACTCTGGCATTAAATGCGTTAATTTTTTAAGCCTGCTTGAGCCTGAGATTTAAGTCCTACTGGGCGTTATCGCTCACCCTACGTTATTTGATGTTGTGTTCTCAGGTGAGACCGAGGATGACACATACACTCACGAGGAGGGGAATGACCGAGAGTGAAGCCAGGAGTACCCTCGAGTCATTATGTTGTCTTAGAGTTGTAGTTAGTTATTTCCATTATTGCAATGTAATCGGCCCTATAGAATGGCTCTGATTATGGGTGTAATAGGCATTGAGAAGTTATAATGGAAAGATTTATTTTAGTATTATTCAATGTGCAATGGTTTGATGTCTAGTACTCGCTCTATAAACCTTTTTCTTGCAACTGCCCTTCGCGCTCCTATAATTTTTCCGCTCGGGTCGTGACAGGACCAACCACATCGAATGCCCACATGGCGAAAGGCCACGGAGCAATGAGAGGGTGAAGAGAGGAGGAAGGAGCATGGATCTTGTCACCATGTAGTTGCATTTAGCACACTAACAAACAAAATGAGTGCAATCTTCTTCCATGGTAGGCTAGTAAAAGTGTCTTAGCAACTTTTGGGCAATTACTCTACCATTGACATGGCCACCACATTCACTAGAGTGAGTGGCTTCAACAATGCTTTGAGATTCGATCTCATCAAGGCAACAAAGATAGACCCCACTGAGGGATTTCTTGTGGAGAATGCCACCTATGATCTTATAACATTAGAGACGCGGCGAATGGCCCGTCTATCAAAGAAGTGGCATAATCAGAGAAGGATCCATCTTTAAGATATTTTCAATGTCAAAGAACTAGGATGGCCATCATCGAGATCGATTTCCGGCTCTTTTGAAAGTGCATAGACTCGAAGAGAGGAAGACTTGAGTTGAGAGAACCATGGATCAGCATGAGAGGGATTTTCAATCTTTGCACAGAGATGGTTCAGAAGATTTCCCTAGCAGGATAGGGAGAGAAGAAGCTAGGGAAGCAAGTGAATCTGTTAGAATATATTCTGAGCCCTAGGAGTGTGAACTAGAGTGAGCTTCCTAAACTGCGGATTACTCTTACTACCAAGTTCTGGTATGGTTTCAACTTGGGATCCCAGGTCTGGTACTTGCTAAGGGATTTCTAGAGTATCAATTACGAATCTCCAATTATCCTTAACTCCTTAACTCCGAGCAACAATGCCATTTTCAAGCCCACTAGGAGTGTCTCATATTCGCCACATTGTTGTAGCAGGGAAGGTTAATTGGTAGGCGTGCGGAATCACTACCCCTTCCGGTGAGAGGAGGACTGCCCCTATTCCCTCCCTTTAGAATTGAGAGCTCCGTCAAAGTAAGTATCCATGAAGGTTCACCATCAATAATGGCTCCTAACTCTTCATCTGAAAAGCTTTCATCAACGGGAGAACATGAAGGTAAGGGATGGTAGGCTAATGTTCAGCAATGGCATGCCCCTTGATTGACTTCTGATTCACGTAGGTGATGTCAAACTGATTAAGGAAACTTTGCACCTCACAAAACGTTCAGTCAGAACAGGCTTCTCCAGCAAGTACCGAATTGGGTCCATTCGCGCCAGAAGCTTCACTTCATGAGTAGGAAATAATGCTTCAACTTCTGGGCAACCCAGACGATGGCCGCACATGTTTCTTTCCATGGCAGTGTACCTTTTCTCAGCTTCATTGAACAACTTGGATAGGTAATACATCGCTCTCTCCTCTTCTTCCGTGTCATATTGGGCCAAGACTGCTCCAGTGGAATCTTCAATGGTTGACACGTAGATCATAAAGGCCGACCCAGGACCGGAGGAGCGAGAACAGGGAGATTGAAAAGATAACTCTTCAATTCTTCAAAGGCCTTTTGACATTTATCGTTCCAATCAAATTTAGCCTCTCCTCTAAGCATCTCATAGAAGGGCTTACAACGGATGAATGTTGAGAAATTAATCTCCTAATAAACTGAAGTCTACCAATCAGCCCTCTAACTTCTTTGATATTCCTAGGAGGAGGCATGTTGATTATTGCTTTGGCCTTGTTGGGATCAATCTCAATTCCTCTCTTGCTAACTATGAACCCAAGCAACTTCCCTGAGGATACTCCGAAAATGCACTTCTTGGGGTTCATCTTAAGCTTATGTTCTCTAGACTTGAAGAACTGCCCGGAGACTTCAACATGGCCATGCCGAGTCCTAGATTTAACCAAGACATCATCAACATAGACCTCCATGTGCACATGCATCATGTCGTGAAAGATTGCCATCATTGCCCTTTGATAAGTTGCTCCCCGTTCTTCAGTCCGAAGGGCATCACAACATAACAATAGGTCCCCCATGGCGTGGTAAAAGAAGTTTTCTCTCCTAGTCTTCCTCCGCCAGACGGATCTGTTTATACCCAGAGAAACCATCCATGAAAGACAACATCTCAAAACCGGCAGTATTGTCCACTAGGACATCTATGTGGGGGAGAGGAAAATCGTCCTTAGGGCAAGCACGATTAAGGTCACAAAATCTATACAGATCCTAACCCTACCGTCCTTCTTCATCACAGGGATGATGTTAGCTACCCATGTGGATAAGCACAATCCTAATGAATTTGGCTTTGTGCAACTTATCACCTCCTCTTTAATCTTGAGCGCAGCTTGGGGTGTAGCGTCCTAACTTTTGTTTGACGGCTTTTGCATCGGCTTTTAAGACCAATGGTGCTCGATCAAAGAGGTGTCATCCCCGGCATGTCCGCATAGGACCAGGAAAAATCATCGAAAATTCTTTAAGGATAGCTACAATGCTTCTCTTCTTCCACGCTCAAGTTGGCACTAATCAAAACTACCTTCGGATTCTTCGTGCCAAGGTTGATCTCTTTGGTTGGCTCATCCGCAGCCATGGTTGGCTCATCAACCTCTTTGTGCCATCCACATAGGAGCTCACTGAGTCCTCTTCTTCTGGCCCAAGATCCCCATCTTATCTTTTTCCTCAAAATCAGTAGATACACTCCTAAACCATCATCATCTGAATCACCTTCTACAAATCCATTTCTACCAGAGCAGGTATCTCAAGAATTCTGGGACTTGATTTAACTTAGCACATCTCTCATCCAAGGCCAAACATATCGGGCAGGACTTGCCTACCCTTCTCTTGTGAATGCATGGCTGAGAGGGACCAGACTCTTCTAAACCTAGACCTAACCCTAGACTTGATTCTAAACCTGAATCTAAACTACTATGTACAGAGAAGTGCCCCTAGACGGGCAAGAATCGGAGTTTAGGCTGAAAGAGTCGGCCCCTGGCCGATCAAAGGAGATTCCACAGAGGAAGGGTGATCGATGGAGGCCTCACATTCCCACCTTTGAAAATTGGCTTCTTCTTTTTTGGAGTCAAGGTTTAGAACCATGAGTTGTTGACCTCGTTGTTTCCTTGACTGGCCAGGTGAGTAATGGAGGGAGGATGGGTTGGAAAAGAGAGGGGAGGGAAGTGGCTGGAGAAGGAAACTCGTGTGCCGAGCAACTTCAGCTGAGGGGGAAGATGAGGAGATGGGGATGGAGATGGAGATGGGAGGTCAGAACCAAAGAGTGAGAAAGGCCCAAGTCTTCACAGACCTCCTCAACTTCAGCAGCTTCCTCTTCTTCCTCACTCTCTGAACCGGATAGTTCTTCTACAACAGGCTCCCTTGTCCCTGGTTGGATGGGTCCCTGAATGAAATGTTCTTTCAAGGTCCAGGTAAGAGGCGTATAGGGTATGAATGGATCCAGATGAATAGGGTCTGGATGAATCCTAGACCAGCCCTAGCTAATAACCTCTTCACTTGACACTACTAACAGGACCCTGCCTATCTCTGCCCAACCCTCGGCCATGGATATAGCCGATCTTTGCCATCACCTCTCAACCTTTCCCTTGAGGACATGTGACGGTCTCAAACTCTTCATCGATGAAGGGAGGTTGGTTCAATCAAGGGGAGATGGTAAATCGATGATGGACATATGGGTTTCTTTTCCCTTGTCTGGAATGAAAAGGTGCGGCATCTGCTCCGATGTATAGAATTAAGGGTTTCCACAGTAGGGATGCTCTTGATTTTAATAACTCTGCCCATTGAATGGAAACTTGAAGCATTGATGGGCGGTGGAAGGGACCCCTAAAGTTTGCTCTAACCAAGGACGGCCGAGAATGGCCTATAGGCCGGATTGACGTCTAAGACTAAGAACTCGGAAGACATGGTAACATGTCCTATTTCCATTGAAGAGAAATCTTTCCTTTGGAAACCCTCTTGGAATTGTCATAGGCAGCGATGGTGGAGCAAATTTTCTCTAGATTATCTTCGTCTAAACCCACTGTTTAAGGGTCTTCATCAGACAAACATTGATGGATGCCCATGTGTCGATGAGAGTGGAATCCCCAAACCCCGTTGAGGGTAATGGTTAGACGGAGAGGAAGTGAAGACACTCGGGGCTGCAAATCTTTGTCTGAGAAGGAGATGAGGGTCCTTGGGTAAGGGAAAGAATAGCATTGGTGATCCCCTAGCAGGAAGGTCATCATTGACCATGATCTTTTGGAGGAATTGGAGGAGAGTGGACTGATGTGATGGTGACTTCCGAATCAATTCTAAGATGGAAACCCTTGCAGGGGTCTTGTCCAAGTTCTGAAGAATATCATATTTGGTGCCGGTAGGTGGCGGAGGTCCACTATCTTCCTCATCTTGTGACGGTCGTGGGAGTGGGGGAACAATGCGATTTCGGAGGCTGACATAAATGTTCTCCTGAGACCTAGGGAGAATGAGTTGGAGGGTTGGGAGCCATAGGTGGGTGACTCATAGGTGGAGGGACTGGGAATAGACTGGGTATTCTGGCGAGCGGGTCTGATGAGCACTAAGGGCCGCTCATCCAGGATAGCATCGACAATGGTGAGGGTTCCTGAGACTCTACTGAGGGACATGGGTACACTCCTCAAAACCTTCTACCCCCCACTGTTGTTCCCTTCTCACAACCTGAGGTCCTAGATGTGTCTGGTGTTGACCTTCTCCTAGGACTTGGAGGTGGATGGGTTGTTGTTATTTTGGTGGTTGGGGAGGGGTTTCTGCACTATACCCAGGTCCCTCTCTTGTGAACCTAGACTTGGCAATGGCGACCTTGACATCGTCCCAATTGATCCTACCCTGGTCATTCATGTCATACATCCAATCACGGAAGGTGAAACAATTGTGGATTTCATGACCGGGGGCCTATGATAAGGACAATACTTTGAGGTGTCAGCCCTCGCATGCACACCCTCCTTCTGTGGTGGAAGTTGGATGGCATCGTAAGACATAAGAGAGAAGAAAATGTCCCTGAGGGATTCAGGGAGGGAAGGACAGTGAGATCTCTTAGGACCGGGACGGGTGTCGCCAGAAGGTGGAGGAACAACTGAATAGGGGCTAGAGGGATGTGATAGGAATTGGTGAGGATTGGAGGTGGGAGTAAAGTGGAGGGTTTGTTAGGGGGCCTTAGTGGCTGACTGCAAGCACTGATGGACTCATTGACGGTCACCCCCTAGGTGGTAGGTGCCGTGGGAGCCTTACGTCCCTTAGGCTTCCCTTCAAAGAATGGCGGGAGAGAGGAATCCTTGATTTGGTTTTGAACCACCCTAGCTCGATTGTAAGATGTGCAAATGAGGGAAACTCACTAAGCATCAATATGGATTTGAGCAAGGGGGTGGTATTGGTACTATCATGGTGATGGCTTGGGACTCCGGGATGGGAGGTCGGCCCTCGAAGCCATGGATCTCCAGCAGTTGGCAAAAGTGACAATGTCTTTATTCGGCCTCATCTTTTCTGCCACCAAGTCGGAAGTGTAGGGACTTGGTGGCCATGTAAGAAAGTGGGAGATGAAGCGTTCGGAGACAATGTCAAAGTTAATAAGATCGGATGCAAGTAAGGAGGTGAACCACCTCAAAGCCTCCCCTTCTAAATATTGTTGGAAGAGGTGAACCATGAGGACCCGATCATATTGCCACCGGTGGGAATCCATAAGAAAGCCGGCGAGATGGAATTGGGGGGTCGGAGGGCCCATCATACTTGCGGTATTTCGGGGCCTTGAAACTTGGGGAAAGTAAGCATTCAGGAGTTTTCAATAATTTTGGAGGGAATGAGGCTTAGACAGGGACAAAGATTCAGCCAGAGTCTACTAACAAGACCCTCCATCTCAGACTTGGAGATGGATTCGAGTTGAGTGGGGGTGTGGGTTGGACATAGGGTGGATAGATAGAAGGAGGAGTTGGAATGGGAGTTGGTGTAGGAGTGGTGTGAGAAAGAGGGGATGGGAACCCAGGATGGGGTGACAGGCCTCGGAGTGGACCTGGATGAAGAGGCCTTGAAAGGAGAAGGTGAAGAAGGGAAGCCATTGCCCGAACTGTGTGCTTGGAGAGCATGGAAATGATGTCCTCGGGTGAATAGCGGGACAAGAGTTGGGAGAGTTCAGGGTCATCTTGGGTTTCTGGGCATAGGAGGATTGACCCTCAAACTCACCTCTTCATTATCATCTTGAGAGGATGATTGAAGTGACTCTTTAGGTTGCATGTTAGAATTAACCATTCGACAAATTTGTCATTCACATTATCATCATATTCAAAAGCCAGATTGTTAGACATGCTGACAAAATTCAACCAAGAGTCCATTAGCACACAACCTACTGATGTTAAGATGATTAGGTCTGATTAACTACACTATTATTAGGAGAAATATGGATTTCTACACAAACAATGTTGTCAAACAACGTCCCAAAATTTTTAAATGTCAAAGTTGTGCGTTAACTGACTTGTGAAGGCCATTCTCTCACCTCTCACTCAAAGCCGGGTGAATGGACTAACAAGCTGGGAGGGTAAAGGTCCTCCTGCCTAGTACCGTGAGGGAATCCACAGAATTTAGGGACTTATGGAGTTCTTTTTGAAGCCAATCTGATTACCCGAGAGGGAATTCCCGAGTAAAAGATGTAAATCAAGAAGGGGTTATCCTAAAATGTGTGGGGAGGCTAGAATAGATGAGAAACAGACCCACCACGTGACTCAAGACCACCAGTCATCAAAGAGGTGGCAAACAAAAGAAAACAGAAAGAAAAACCAATCAAAATAACTCTGTGAAATAAATGGCAACACTGGCGACGTTTCGTTCCGCAGAAACAAATAGATGGCAGGATCACTAGACGCTAACAAAAAGTTGACTGTAATGCCCCGACGCGAAATATCGGAGCGATATTACAGTTATTAAATAGTACAAAGCGAGAAATAAATGACAAACCATCACACAGTGGAATAATATCAAATAACTCCAATTCATTGACATTTCATCAAACTCCAGTACATTCACTAATAAGAGCCAAAAACTAGGGCCCAGAGTACTTTATTCAATCCAAACTATTACATAACGACTCTGACTCATACTATACTAACTAACTACTAAGCAATTGGTTGCTGAACTGGTCACACTCCTGGACATCATCCTCGTTCCCATCCTCGTGCATGTGGTAATCGCCATCCGACTCACCTGAACACATGGAATAAATACGCATGATGAGCGAATAACGCCCAGTAGAACTTAATATCTCATGGGAACAAGCATGGTTTAAATGATTAATATCTTAAAAGGACAGGTTAACTAGAGAGAATAGTCATGCAATATAGTAACGATGGCAAGAGAATACTAGAACTTGTACAGGAAATAGCACAACAAGAATGATAAATGGAATGGCCATGTAACGATAATAGCATGTAACGATAGCACTGGTATAGCACTTGAATAGATTGCACTTGTATTGATAGCACTTAGATTGTCATAGATTAATCTCGATAGTATAATAGCACTGAGTGCATGTCGTACACACCCTTGATCATTTTAACTCCCATGGGCACTGGCACTTTTCGGGTGCTCTCCCCAGGACCAGATCGGGCCCTATTGTGCTGGCATAAGTCATTTTCTTATCTTAGAAAATCACACAAATGGCCAAGAGAGTACCAAGAATATATGAGAGTAATAGACGAATAGGTGAGAGTGTAGAGAGAACGTGAATAGATGAGAGTACCGAGATAGTAGATGATATAGGGTATAATCGCAAAACAAAGTTAAACATCGATAGTAACAGTTGCACAGCACTAGGTCGGGTGCTGGTAGTATGGTAGAAGTCACCACTGCCCACTAGCCGTGTTTATGAACACAGGCTAGATGGTCCGGCATGATCACAAGGTAAGAAGTACACACTAAGGCCATGGATCGTGCTAATCCCTAAGGTGTAACGGGTTTTAAGGGTACAACCACTCGTCGTCTAAGGACGTGCGCCAAAGCCAAGAAGACTTACGAAGGCCTTGACAAGGAGTCCATGTGAACCACTCTTTATTACCTTCATATTTTGTGCTAACAAAATTTATGATTAGATTGTTTCATCAATATTTATGATTATTTTTTGGCGCACTAAAATGATAAATCGATGTCTAATCTATATACATCGATTTCAATTCAACTGCCAAATTAATAAGCGCTACAACGATTTGGTCTTAATTGATTCTATTTGCCCTTCATAACGATTCATTAAGGCTCACATCGAGTTAGGTCTCGTAATGATTTCTTAAGTGACCGCATCGATTTGCCTTCTATAATGATTCGTTGAGGCTCATAACGATTTGATAAGTGAGAAACAACGATTTGCTTCTCACATCGATTTCTTTGGTCACATCGATTTCTTAAGAGAGAACAACGATTTGTTCTCACATCGATTTCTCAAGTGATCACATCGATTTGTTCTCATAACGATTTCATAAGTAAGAACAACGATTTGCTTCTCACATCGATTTGTTAGGATTCATATCGATTTGTTAAAGTCTTATAAGTATAACTATTTGATAAGTAACTTAAACAACGATTCACTTCAATTCAAACACAATTTGTTTAAGTGCTTTTTGGCGCCTAAAGACAAGTCAAATATCTTCTGACAGAAAAATCTGCATGCGTATTTCAGAGTCTTGTCAGAAAAAGATATGAACTGCTATTTTTATCATGTTAGCAGAAACACAGTAGCATGCACTGTTATCCTTGTAAACACTCTTTTATGCTAACACTCTCTTCTATGCTTACAGACCTCGAAGACCACTAAAGTCTGATTAAGACAAATGAAGAGAAGATGAGCAACGGTTAGAACTCCAACGGATCTATTCAAATGCCGCTCATATAAAAAATGAAGCATGGCTAAAGAAAAGAAAGAGAGCCTTCCTGAAGATCGTTCAAGGAGTGTACATCCAGTGAAGAACCAAAACTCCACATACACTCAGAGAAAGAGAGAAGAGCGCGAGCCAAAGATCTAGAGAAGCTGTTTAAAGCGAAGTCTTCATCGCATTCAAGCCTTCTTCTCTTCCATTCTCCTTGTGGTCATTGTAATTCTTGGGAGAGTCTTTTGCTGAGAGTTTTGGGCTAGAGTCCAATATTATAGAACTCTCAGTCTTGTTCTTTCTTTTCTAAAAAAGATCCTTGTCCAGCTGTAGGACTGTATACAGTAGTTAACCCAGCTAGGGGTTTGTGTCTAGCAGAACCGCACTGGGGTTTGTACCAAGAGGTTTGCTTCTAAGCCTGTAAAAGAAGTGGGCTGCCTTCTTGCCCGGGAAAGAAGAAGACCTGATGGGATCCAAGGTGTTGTAATTCCTCTTCGGGTTGTGAAGAGAAGACCAGCTGGGGTGCTGGGTGTTGTAGTGTCCTTGAGGGGGACTGTACCCTTGGTTAGTGAATCCCAAGAGTTGCTTGGGTACTGGACGTAGGACTTCCATGTGGGAAGAGCCGAACCAGGATAAATTTCTTGTCTCATTTGTGTGATTGTTTATTTGCTTCCGCACTGCTACTCTTTATCACACTAAACTAACCAAACTTCAAGTGATAATTTTCTGTCTGTCTTAAGTTTCTGTTTAGAAATCAGAAAAACCTATTCACCCCCCCCCCTCTAGGTTATCGAGCTGCCAAGCTAGCCGGGCCAACAGTGGTATCAGAGCGGGTCTTTGAACATTCAAAGAAGATCCAACGATCTTAGAGCAAAGATCCATGGCAGCTCAAGGATATGCTGAAGGTCAATCAGTCACCAGACCTCCATTCTTTGATGGAGAGGACTACCAATACTGGAAAATGAGGATGGAATGCTTCATTCGAGGCACAGACTTTGATCTGTGGCAGGTATTGAGGTAGGAGATTATGTTATTGTTCTTGCTGAAGGTACTACTGCTATTACAACAGCAGATAAAAATAAATTATCATTAAATTACAAAGCTAAGAACTATTTATGTTGTGCTTTATCCAAAAAGGAATTTAGTAGAGTTTCTGCATGTAAATCTGCAAAAGAAATGTGGGATAAACTGCAGATAACCTATGAAGGAACAGATAAAGTGAAACAAACTAGGATAGATATTCTTGTCTCTCAATATGAACATTTAAAATGCTTCCAAACGAAAATATTACTCAGATGTATAATAGTTTTCAAGCATAGTAGTTGGTTTAAGCTCTCTTGGTAAAACTCTTTCTAATGAGGAACCGTTAGGAAGATACTTAGGTCTTTAACTATTTCATGGACACCTAAAGTAACTGCTATTGAAGAGGCCCATGATTTACCCAAATTGTCGATTGATAATTTAATAGTTCTCTCATGGCACATGAAATAAATATGGAGCGATTATCTGAAGCTCATCTAAGAAGAAATGTACTAATGCTCTTAAGTGGTAGCTGCTCCTTCCACTTCTTCTTCTTCTAGCTCAAAAATTACAGGATCTGAAGACAGTGATGTTGATGAAGTACTGTCCAAACTTCAGAAGATTTTAAAGAAGAAGAAAAATGGATCAAGAAGGATCCAAAGGAAGAGAAAAAGGAGAAAGAACCAGCCTGCTATGAATGCAGAAAACCTGGACATCTAAGACCAGACTGTCCAAGACTCAAGAAGACTGGTCAACCGAGAAGTCCAAGAAGCAACACAAGAAGTTCAAAAGAAAAGCCATGGCGACTGCTTAGAAAATGAAGAGGACACAAGCTCAGACTCATCAAGCTCAAGTTCAGAGAAAGAGCAAGTAAATCTAGCCCTCATGGTAGGACTAGATGAGGTACATTTTGACTCATTTTTAATTCATGCACAAATTCAGGGTCAGAATCTGAAGACTTGGAAGAAGTCTTTATGAACTTTATGATAACACAAGGTTGTTGTAAAAGAATTGAAAATATCAAGAACAACCTTACTTGTTTGGAAAATACTAATTCTGATCTTAAATCAGAAATGGAACAATTGGAAAAACAACTAAAGGTCAGTAAAGATAATAATCATCTTTTAAATGAGATTTGAAAAGTAAGAATAATGAGAAGTTAGAGTTAGAAGAAAAATTAAAAACTCTAACTGAAGAAAATATGTATTTAAAAGAATCAGTTAAGAAATTAACTCAAGGAAAAACATATCTAGCTCTATGCTTAAGAGGATCAAAATCTGGAAATAATAAACAAGGGCTTGGATACATTCCTCCGGAAAATAAAAACAAGCCATAAATCCAGAAAATATCATTTGCCAAAATTTGTAAAAGAAACCAAAATGCCTCAGAAAAGGCCTCTGAAATGAACAAGTCTTATCAAAATAAAAGGTTTCTAAAAATTGTGTTCTAAACTGCAAAATAGATTACATTCAGTGTTGTTCTGATTGCAATAAATTAGGACACACTGTAAACACCTGCACAACAAGGCACCTAGTATGGATCCCGAAAGAATATTTTCATGCATCTAACAATCAAGGACCCAAAAGATTGGGTACCTATTTCTGAATAAGTTGTTTGCAGTGTAGCCTTGGAGCATCAGGATCAAGGATGCTCAAGGCAAGAGTGACTGCCAACTCTTCATCCAAATCTCATCTGAAGAGGGAGTAGTCATAATATTGAATTTTTTTTTATTGCTACTAACAATGTTTGCAAGTTACTGTTAAGATGTATGCAGATAAAATCTTGAAGACTTGACAATCAACATGTATAAGGTCAAGAGCAACAAGATCTGACTTGCTTCACTAGGGGGAGTCTCATGCTCAAGGGGAGCCTTCACTAAGGGGGAGTTATTCATTAAATGTCTATTATTGTTGAACCCCTCAATGGTAAGAAATTTCTCAAGGGGAGAGAATGCATGGTAAGATCCTTCCTTTTTGGTTAGTGACAAAAAGGGGGAGAATTTGTATGTTCTATGAATTTTCTGCATTTTCTATGCTTCATATATTTGTGTCAGAAAATTCACATAAATTTTGTCATCACCAAAAAGGGAGAGATTGTTGAACCACTCTTTATTACCTTCATATTTTGGTGCTAACAAAATTATGATTAGATTGTTTCATCAATATTTATGATTATTTTTGGCGTACTAAAATGATAAAATCGATGTCTAATCTATATACATCGATTTTAGTTCAAGTGCCAAATTAATAAGCGCTACAACGATTTGGTCTTAATTGATTCTATTTGCCCTTCATAACGATTCATTAAGGCTCACATCGAGTTAGGTCTCGTAACGATTTCTTAAGTGACCGCATTGATTTGCCTCTATAACGATTCGTTAAGGCTCATAACGATTTGATAAGTGAGAAACAACGATTTGCTTCTCACATCGATTTCTTTAGTCACATCGATTTCTTAAGAGAGAACAACGATTTGTTCTCACATCGATTTCTCAAGTGATCACATCGATTTGTTCTCATAACGATTCATAAGTAAGAACAACGATTTACTTCTCACATCGATTTGTTAAGATTCATATCGATTTGTTAAAGTCTTATAAGTATAACGATTTGATAAGTAACTTAAACAACGATTCACTTCAATTCAAACATAATTTGTTTAAGTGCTTTTTGGCGCCTAAAGACAAGTCAAATATCTTCTGACAGAAAAAGTTGCATGCGTATTTCAGAGTCATGTCAGAAAAAGATATGAACTGCTATTTTTATCATGTTAGCAGAAACACAGTAGTATGCACTGTTATCCTTGTAAACACTCTTTTATGCTAACACTCTCTTCTATGCTTACAGACCTCGAAGACCACTAAAGTCTGATTAAGACAATGAAGAGAAGATGAGCAACAGTTAGAACTCCAACGGATCTCTTCAACGGATCAATTCAAAAGCCGCTCATATAAAAAATGAAGCATGGCTAAAGAAAATAAAGAGAGCCTTCCTGAAGATCATTCAAGGAGTGTACATCTAGTGAAGAACCAAAACTCCACATACACTCAGAGAAAGAGAGAAGAGCTCGAGCCAAAGATCTAGAGAAGTTGTTTAAAGCAGAAGTCTTCAACGCATTCAAGACTTCTTCTCTTCCATTCTCCCTATGGTCATTGTAATTCTTGGGGAGAGTCTTTTGCTGAGATTTTTTGGCTAGATTCCAATATTGTAGAACTCTCAGTCTTGTTCTTTCTTTTCTAAAAAAGATCCTTGTCCAACTGTAGGACTGTATACTGTAGTTAACCCAGCTAGGGGTTTGTGTCTAGAAGAACCGCACTGGGGTTTGTACCAGGAGGTTTGCTTCTGAGCCTGTAAAAGAAGTGGGCTGCCTTCTTGCTCGGGAAAGAGAAGAAGACCTGGTGGGATCCAAGGTGTTGTAATTCCTCTTCGGGTTGTGAAGAGAAGACCAGCTGGGGTGCTGGGTGTTGTAGTGTCCTTGAGGGGACTGTACCCTGGTTAGTGAAATCCCAAGAGGTTGCTTGGGGACTGGACGTAGAACTTCCATGTGGGAAGGGCCGAACTAGGATAAATTTCTTGTCTCATTTGTGTGATTGTTTATTTCTTCCGCACTACTCTTTATCACACTAAACTAACCAACTTTCAAGTGATAATTTTCTGTCTTAATTTCTGTTTCAGAAATCATAAAAACCTATTCACCCCCCCCCCCCCTCTAGGTTATCAAGCCGCCAAGCTAGCCGGGCCAACAGTCTCTGGCCTAGTCGAGAGTATTCCCGATGGAGAGGTGGTCCATGTCAAGAGAGTGTGTAGAAACTAGGGTCCGTCGTGCCTCGAGTGCTCGAAGGCCGAGAGAAGCGATCACGGTATTCAATCACACGTTTAACTCGAAGACAAGTGTAAATAATTAAATAGGAGAATTTAGTAATTAATTTCACTTAATTACCAGATACATTATTGAGTAATTTAAATAGGTTAATGGCAAACATGGTTGTTAGGTGTGTGCAAGTGTAAGAAATCAAGAGAGCATGTAAGGTTGAGCTCATGGCTTTTAAGTTAATGTGTAGACCCCGGATTTTTATTCTCTTTTATATACATATGTATGTATATGGATGGTGTGTTTGGAGTTCGCTTGTTGTGTGCATAGCATGCGTAGTTCATTGTGCCTACTATAAGTTTTATACTTCTCTTGAGCATGAGCATATACGTATATATATATATATATGCATACGTGTATTCGCGTGGAAGTGAGCAATTAGCTAATTAAGAAGTAATATGAATGTTCTCTTTTCTTTTCCAAGAATCTTAGACTTAGAATGATTGAATAATATTATGTATGTATTTTCTAAATATTGAAGAATATCCTATACTACCCATTTCATGGAATTTTGTATGAGAATATAAGAAGTAGATATGTGTATGTACGTTATCTTATGCGTGTGACAATTGTATACCTAATTCTACCTGCATAACACCCTGGTGTATTTATGTATGCTTGTGTATGCCTAGATATAAATGATATTGATTGCCTGGTATAGTAATATACATGTTACACCTTATATATATTGTATGTATATATATAGTGTAAGCGTAGTTTCTGCATGTTTTTAAGTTCTGGCCGAAGGGCCAATTAGCGTCAATATGTTTATATTAAATATAAATAAGGTATGTATTGCATGGTGATAGTGTGGGTATAATACCGTATACGTATTGCATATATATATGCATGGTATGCATGGTTTCTACATATTTTAGGGTTCTGGCCCGAAGGCCCATTGGCGTCAACCCCAGGCCGTTGAGCCAGTGTCAGCGTCCAGACATGGACGCCAACACTAACTCCGGCGTCCAGCGATATGGACGCCAACTTCTCTGACCTGCATGCGTTGCAGAGCCAGAAAATCCGGGAGCAAGGCATGGCCTCCATTGGGGGGATGTCCCCTACGGCTCTCAGCTTGTCAAATCAGTATGGTGAGTGGGTGAGGGACTCTCATTAGGTCTGAACCCGAGTTTGGCCTCTCCCACTTCTCACTTCACCTTGCAAGAGGAGAAATAGAGGAGAGAAAAACCCTAGGTGAGCTGTGAGAAAAACCCATTTTAGAACCCTCAAATCCGACCCCTTGGACCTGGATCCGGCGCCCCCTGCTGCAAGGAGGTTGCTGGACCAACGAGGAAGGCTTCCCCGACATCCCCTCGGCGTGGAGATCATCCAGGAGCCCGGAGGAGAGATCGTTTGGAGGCACTTCTGCAACTTCTTGGGACTGCCCAAGGAGGTCTTCACCAAGCTTTTAATCCCTTAGAAGAAATTTTGAAAGGCAAGTGACCTATCTATGATGTCCCCGTATGAGTCTAGGTGAGTTTTGTGATTTTTATGGATTTTTCCTCGAGTCCTAGACCCTCCTATTCACCCAAGATTCAGAGCTCGGGTCTGTGTTTCTGCACAGACCTGGTTCGACGGCAAGGTCCCTGGACGCCTGTGATGAGCTTGGCGTCCATCGGCCATGCCGCTGACCTTGAGTCAGCGGCCAGAGACCGCCGCCTAGTTCTTCTGGGCAGAACAGTGAGCTGTTCTGTCCCACTTATGCATTATTTTCGGTACATTTTCCGTGATGAGGATATATGGTAAGCTTATACTCTATGTATATTGTTAGTTGTGGTGTGTGAATGAATGTGGAATGTGTTGGTGAATGTAGGGTAATGGTATCTTTTAAACTTGTGAGCATGACATGTATATAATCTTGCAAATCCTTGTTCATGATTTGAATTAGTGTGAATGCCTTGGCTTTAGTCTAATCATGAAGGTCAGTGGGTCAGCATATGTGTTTGCAAATTCTAGTAATTATCCATGCTTGTGTAACTTGCTAATAAATCCGATTCGGTAGAATAAAATGAAAGCGTGCAAGAATGGATGTGATGATTAATCTATAGATGTATGATTTAGGGTAAATTTGGTATTCTCAAATCATGCATATGTTAGTGGCCTCTGTTTAAACAGTAGGTTGCAAATCGCAAGATGTGTTAAACCCCATGTTAATTAAGTTGTTAATAGCATGCTATTAGGTGTTTTATTTTCTGTGAATTCTATTTAGCTCATAAAAATCTGAAAAATTGAGGGTATGATCTTAAACCCGAAAACAGCATGTGGTTAAAATTTCAGGTCGTTTGGATCAGTACATAAAAAGTTATGTGTTTTTCATGTGAAATATGATAATTGTGCATATGATCGTAATGTGATTAGATTTTGTTTAAACCCAACATGATTAGGGTGTTTATTGTGTGTCAAACTCTTGAAATTCTGTAGTACCATGTTAGGAAAAATAGAGGTATTCATGTGAGTGAGAAAGTGAATGAAATAAAGTGTTATGTGTAAAACACGTATTAAAACTCGGTATGAATAAAGTGTAAAAGTTGTGCCTATGTGACACTGCTATCCTAGAGGCATCGGGAGCCGTATATAGAAAAGTCCCTATAGAAGGCTCCATGTGATATAAGTTTGTCCAAAGGCATTGGGAAAACCCCGAGGGGACAAGTACCACTGGATAGGGTGGAGAGGGCTTCTCCCGGTCTGCGCAGTTACCAAGATTCACCGCTGTATTGCCTAGGTGGTGAGTATGTGTATGAGTTTGTCTGTGTGTGTTATGAGTTGTGTTATGAGTTGTGTTATGAGTTGTGTTGAGAGCTGTGCTAAGGAATGGGCACGAGCTATGAGATATTTGTTAGTGTCCTCTACTGGTAGTTAGGACTATGTGTCATGGCAAATTGTTTAGTAATGAAAAATGAATAAAGTGTGAAATATGTGAATATGGCACGTGGTAAGTGCCCATGATGCACGTGGTAAGTGCAATCGATGTGATAAGTGATAAGTGAAAGTGGAAGAGTAAATGATGTGAAAAAGGGTAAATTGTGTAAGTGTGAACATGCGTACATGCTAAGTGTAAAAGTGCACAATGTGAATGAGTAAGTGTGCAATCATGTGAATTTTTAATGTGAAAATGTGGTATTGAAACCCAGGTGAGACTAAATCTGAAACCATGTGAATCAGAAAATTTATGTTATTATTCTCATGTTATGTGTGCAATCATGTCTAGAATCCATGTTAGGGACAACTAATGAATATGTGTGCAAATAGCAGGATGAGTTGTTCACATGATATGTTTTAAGCAACGTTGTAGCTCTCATGTGTAGATTTATAGCCATAGAATCATGTGAAATCAGCAACCTAAAACATGTATAAATGTCCATGTGTTTGTTTAAAAATATGTAAGATCCATACTAGTTGTGTTTCCTTTCATGTGTGCACAATGTTCATGTTAGTAGTTCTCATGTCTTGGTTCTTTAAAGACAAAGTTTCATAAGTAAATTGAATAGAGAGCATGCGATAGGTAAATTTTATTCTTAGAAATCTGAAAGCATGATCCATGTATAAACTTGTAAAACTGTCATGATAGGTTGAAACCTTGGAAATGACTAGCATGTCATGTTTTGAAAACTTGCAAATGTGCATGTAAAACCCCTATGACTTATACGTGTATGTTATGAGTAGTGTTGCTTGCTGAGTCTTTGGACTCACTCTTGCTTCGGCGTACAGGTTGACAGGTATCGTGCACTAGAAGGTAGCGTGACGAGGATCATCATTTAGAAGACTATTTTGTGGAGCTGTTACCAGTTGTACTTTTCTTTTGCACAAAAAGGATTATTGTATGGACAATATTTGGACTTTGAAATTCTTTATTTTGTGTTAATGTGGACATTGTCTTTCTATCTCGCTATTTAGATTATGGAATGTGTGTTGGTGACGGATTAAGAGTTGAGTTGTTTACTTTATTCCGCTGTACTCTATTGCTATCCAGGTACATATCAACCTATCGACCAGTGTTGGTACATGTCCCACTGTGACGACGCCCTTTATACCGATGGGGATTGGTATAATCGTACCGGTATGAAGAGGGTCGTTACAGAGATTGGTATCAGAGCATAAGGTTGAGACTGTACATGGATAGACCATCACCGTCACAACATTGCAAAGTCTTCATAGGGAATTGTCCATATATATAAAATCTACTAATAGTAGATGGAAGATAATAGGAAGAATAGTTAGAATATAGTAACCTAGGTTCTAATTGAGTTATTTATTTGCAGACTATGGCTGGACGTGGTAGACGTGGTGCTCAGTCTCGGAGGTATGAGCAGAACCGCAAGCTGAAGAATTTTGTGAAAGGACTTAAGCCATCAGTGAGGGCTAGGCTTCTGGAACTCGATTCACGTACCTTAGGAGAACTTCTGGGTGTGACCACCAGCAAGAGAATGGAGCGGGATCTCTCCCAGAGGGGGAGGCAACTCCAAAGGAGAATATGATCAAGCCATTCTAAAGGCAAGATAAGAAGAAGGAGAAACCCTTGGAAAGTCAACAATCAACCGTGGCCTCAAGCATCGAGAAACCGGAGTGCATCCAGTGCGGGAAGCGTCATGGTGGGAGCGCATGTTGGAAAGGAAGGAAGTGTCTTAAATGTGGAGGCAAAGATCATCGGCTTAAAGAGTGTCCGAATCTGAAGACAAAGTTCACTCCGCGAGGTGCTCCATCGACCACGATATAGGAGCAAGAGTAGCTGGTGATGACCTCGGCAACGTCGCCGCAGGTACTCGATGCGATCTTCGAGGACGAAGATCTTTTTCTAGAGGGGGAGGGTGTAAGACCCCGGATTTTTATTCTCTTTTATATACATATGTATGTATATGGATGGTGTGTTGGGAGTTCGCTTGTTGTGTGCATAGCATGCGTAGTTCATTGTGCCTACTATAAGTTTTATACTTCTCTTGAGCATGAGCATATACGTATATATATATATATATATGCATACGTGTATTCGCGTGGAAGTGAGCAATTAGCTAAATTAAGAAGTAATATGAATGTTCTCTTTTCTTTTCCAAGAATCTTAGACTTAGAATGATTGAATAATATTATGTATGATTTTCTAAATATTGAAGAATATCCTATACTACCCTTTTCATGGAATTTTGTATGAGAATATAAGAAGTAGATATGTGTATGTACGTTATCTTATGCGTGTGACAATTGTATACCTAATCTACCTGCATAACACCCTGGTGTTTTATGTATGCTTGTGTATGCCTAGATATAAATGATATTGATTGCCTGGTATAGTAAATACATGTTACACCTTATATATATTGTATGTATATATATAGTGTAAGCGTAGTTTCTGCATGTTTTTAAGTTCTGGCCGAAGGCCAATTAGCGTCAATATGTTTATATTAAATATAAATAAGGTATGTATTGCATGGTGATAGTGTGGGTATAATACCGTATACGTATTGCATATATATATGCATGGTATGCATGGTTTCTGCATATTTTAGGGTTCTGGCCCAAGGCCCATTGGCGTCAACCCCAGGCCGTTGAGCCGTGTCAACGTCCAGACATGGACGCCAACACTAACTCCGGCGTCCAGAGATATGGACGCCAACTTCTCTGACCTGCATGCGTTGCAGAGCCAAAAATCCGGGAGCAAGGCATGGCCTCCATTGGGGGATGTCCCCTACGGCTCTCAGCTTGTCAAATCAGTATGGTGAGTGGTGAGGGACTCTCATTAGGTCTGAACCCGAGTTTGGCCTCTCCCACTTCTCACTTCACCTTGCAAGAGGAGAAATAGAGGAGAGAAAAACCCTAGGTGAGCTGTGAGAAAAACCCATTTTAGAACCCTCAAATCCGACCCCTTGGACCTGGATCCGGCGCCCCCCTGCTGCAAGGAGGTTGCTGGACCAACGAGGAAGGCTTCCCCGACATCCCTCGCGTGGAGATCATCCAGGAGCCCGGAGGAGAGATCGTTTGGAGGCACTTCTGCAACTTCTTGGGACTGCCCAAGGAGGTCTTCACCAAGCCTTTAAATCCCTTAGAAGAAATTTTGAAAGGCAAGTGACCTATCTATGATGTCCCCGTATGAGTCTAGGTGAGTTTTGTGATTTTTATGGATTTTTTCTCGAGTCCTAGACCCTCCTATTCACCCAAGATTCAGAGCTCGGGTCTGTGTTTCTGCACAGACCTGGTTCGACGGCAAGGTCCCTGGACGCCTGTGATGAGCTTGGCGTCCATCGGCCATGCCGCTGACCCTGAGTCAGCGGCCAGAGACCGCCGCCTAGTTCTTCTGGGCAGAACAGTGAGCTGTTCTGTCCCACTTATGCATTATTTTCGGTACATTTTCCGTGATGAGGATATATGGTAAGCTTATACTCTATGTATATTGTTAGTTGTGGTGTGTGAATGAATGTGGAATGTGTTGGTGAATGTAGGGTAATGGTATCTTTTAAACTTGTGAGCATGACATGTATATAATCTTGCAAATCCTTGTTCATGATTTGATTAGTGTGAATGCCTTGGCTTTAGTCTAATCATGAAGGTCAGTGGGTCAGCATATGTGTTTGCAAATTCTAGTAATTTATCCATGCTTGTGTAACTTGCTAATAAATCCGATTCGGTAGAATAAAATGAAAGCGTGCAAGAATGGATGTGATGATTAATCTATAGATGTATGATTTAGGGTAAATTTGGTATTCTCAAATCATGCATATGTTAGTAGCCTCTGTTTAAAACAGTAGGTTGCAAATCGCAAGATGTGTTAAACCCCATGTTAATTTAAGTTGTTATAGCATGCTAATTAGGTGTTTTATTTTCTGTGAATTCTATTTAGCTCAGAAAAATCTGAAAATTGAGGGTATGATCTTGAACCCGAAAAAAGCATGTGGTTAAAATTTCAGGTCGTTTGGATCAGTACATAAAAAGTTATGTGTTTTTCATGTAAATATGATAGTTGTGCATATGATCGTAATGTGATTAGATTTTGTTTAAACCCAACATGATTAGGGTGTTTATTGTGTGTCAAACTCTTGAAATTCTGTAGTACCATGTTAGGAAAAACAGAGTATTCATGTGAGTGAGAAAGTGAATGAAATAAAGTGTTATGTGTAAAACACGTATTAAAACTCGGTATGAATAAAGTGTAAAAGTTGTGCCTATGTGACACTGCTATCCTAGAGGCATCGGGAGCCGTATATAGAAAAGTCCCTATAGAAGGCTCCATGTGATATAAGTTTGTCCCAAAGGCTTGGGAAAACCCCGGGGGTGGACAAGTACCACTGGATAGGGTGGAGAGGGCTTCTCCCGGTCTGCGCAGTTACCAAGATTCACCGCTGTATTGCCTAGGTGGTGAGTATGTGTATGAGTTGGTCATGTGTTGTGTTATGAGTTGTGTTATGAGTTGTGTTATGAGTTGTGTTGAGAGCTGTGCTAAGGAATGGGCACGAGCTATGAGATATTTGTTAGTGTCCTCTACTGGTAGTTAGGACTATGTGTCATGGCAAATTGTTTAAGTAATGAAAATGAATAAAGTGTGAAATATGTGAATATGGCACGTGGTAAGTGCCCATGATGCACGTGGTAAGTGCAATCGATGTGATAAGTGATAAGTGAAAGTGGAAGAGTAAATGATGTGAAAAAGGGTAAATTGTGTAAGTGTGAACATGCGTACATGCTAAATGTGTAAAATGCACAATGTGAATGAGTAAGTGTGCAATCATGTGAATTTTTAAATGTGAAATGTGGTATTGAACCCAGGTGAGACTAAATCTGAACCCATGTGAATCAGAAAATTTATGTTATTATTCTCATGTTATGTGTGCAATCATGTCTAGAATCCATGTTAGGGACAACTAATGAATATGTGTGCAAATAGCAGATGAGTTGTTCACATGATATGTTTTAAGCAACGTTGTAGCTCTCATGTGTAGATTTATAGCCATAGAATCATGTGAAATCAGCAACCTAAACATGTATAAATGTCCATGTGTTTGTTTAAAAATATGTAAGATCCATACTAGTTGTGTTTCCTTTCATGTGTGCACAATGTTCATGTTAGTAGTTCTCATGTCTTGGTTCTTTAAAGACAAAGTTTCATAGTAAATTGAATAGAGAGCATGCGATAGGTAATTTTATTCTTAGAAATCTGAAAGCATGATCCATGTATAAACTTGTAAAACTGTCATGATAGGTTGAAACCTTGGAAATGACTAGCATGTCATGTTTTGAAAACTTGCAAATGTGCATGTAAAACCCCTATGACTTATACGTGTATGTTATGAGTAGTTTGCTTGCTGAGTCTTTGGACTCACTCTTGCTTCGGCGTACAGGTTGACAGGTATCGTGCACTAGAAGGTAGCGTGACGAGGATCATCATTTAGAAGACTATTTTGGAGTGTTACCAGTTGTACTTTTCTTTTGCACAAAAGGATTATTGTATGGACAATATTTGGACTTTGAAATTCTTTATTTTGTGTTAATGTGGACATTGTCTTTCTATCTCGCTATTTAGATTATGGAATGTGTGTTGGTGACGGATTAAGAGTTGAGTTGTTTACTTTATTCCGCTGTACTCTATTGCTATCCAGGTACATATCAACCTATCGACCAGTGTTGGGTACATGTCCCACTGTGACGACGCCCTTTACCGATGGGGATTGGTATAATCGTACCGGTATGAAGAGGGTCGTTACATAATGAATTTCATGTATTGACAAATAATCAGTCGTTAATAATCATGACAATGTTTAATTAGGGTTAAACAGGGTTTAATACCACATATAGTAGGGGTATAAATGAAATTTAAGTTCTTGCCGCAACACTGAGGTCGCGACGTAGGTGGCTGTCGCGTTCAGGTCGCGACGCCACGCCCGGTCACGTTCTGCTGAACCGGCCACTAGGGTCAACCCGGCCAGTCGCGACATGTCGACCCTTCGCGTTCAAACGTGACGGACCCCCGTGTCGCGACCCCCCCTCTGAGATGGCAACGGGTCGGGTCGTCGTGACTCCAGAAAGTGGCTCGAGCCCAGAAAAGGAGTTTTGCCCCTTTTCCAGGTGGGTTCCATCCCTCCATACATGACACAGTCCACTTCAAAAATCGATAAAAATCACAGAAAGCTCCAAAAATCACGAAATTAGTTTTAAACGAAACTAGACATGGAGATCTATCACTGGGCATGATTAATTAGAAAACAAACACGTAGAGGACATGTTTTTTATAGGTTACTTTTTGGTGACCTAAACATGCACAGTCTTGAATAAACGAATTAATTGGCAGTGGTCCATCATGAAAATTGGGGCAAGTAAGGGAATTTGAAAGGTAACAACATGTAGTATTTATGAGAATTTTACAGGACATGGGAACGAGTACACGCGAGGATTGAAAGCCACTTTAGGGTTCGGGCACATGATGATGTTCAGGATTTAAGCATTTAATTCGCCCTCATGAAAACAAAATAGAGCAAAACTAGAGGGTTTTCAAAGAGGATCATGTGGGCTACCTAGGGTTAAAATTCACATTTTGTGCTTGAGAGATTGCCTACCTTTTCTTGTGAATAATAGATCCTAGGGTTAATGACGAAAAGAAGATGAAAACCCCACTTGTTCCCAGCCTTCTCCTCCAAGCTCCTTCGTCCACAGCACTCCTCCACGACCTCCAAAGCTCCAGCAATCGTTCTATGGGTTGATAGGGCTGATTTGGGGGTGTTTATTTGGTTTAAGAGTCCTTAATCATTCTAAACTCTTCCCTTCTAATAAATCCAAATTTTCCTTATTTATCTCCTTCTCTCTTTGCATTTATCTCCTACTTTGGATGGAGGAGAGGTTAATTCCGTGGTAAAGGGTTAGGGTAAGGTTAGGACTCTTTTAGGATAGATTTGGGTCATTAATAATTATTTTAACCCTTTACCTATTTACAACTAATTTTTACTCCGAATTTAGCTTATTACCTCCCATCCCATGATGGGCTCTTCACCTTTGGCTCAACAATCCATGTTAGGACCATTAGTACAACCCATTGCTAATTTAGCTTATGGGCTTTGATTTAATTCTCTTTTATTTCAATTATTCTCTCTTTAATCTAATTTAATTCCATTTATCACATTTATTAATTAAAATTTTTATTTTATTTGGGATTTAAAAATCAAGGTTGCTACATTGACGGCACAAGGTTGACGCTAAGAAGAAATAAACAGCAGAAGAGGTTGACGTTTACCTGGAGACTCAAGATCGTTTGACGTCTACCTGTGCGCAGGCTGAGAACCACAGCAGCAGAAGTTGTCCCATCGTGATCCCCAAAGGAGAGCTGTGAACATTTGTTTGCTACGAAACTCCGGAATCCCCCGAACGTTGGGCTCCCTCGTGGCGTTGGCGTATGTGACACTGGTTGACCCTCGTCTTCTTCCTCGTTGACTCTCATTTGACCAAGTTGACCGAAGGAGAAAGAGAGGAAAAGCAAAGAAACCAGCAAGGAAATGAATAGGATGTGATCGCCAGGGCCTTACCTGTGCCCAAGGAGGTGTGCAGATCGCACTGGTGATGTAGCCTCGCAAGCGGTTGATGGTGGAACGCCGACTTTCTCCCATTCGGCCGGCTAAAAGGAAGAAGCTCCGTAGTATCGTTGGAGTGTTCCTGCGACAAAGAAGACTATAAGACTCTAAAGAAGTGAAGTAAATGTTCTGAAATGAAGAGAAGCCCGTACCGTTTGCGGGCTTGAGAAGAGGGGTGGCCAAGTGTATGACCACCCTTCTTCCCTCTGTTTTGGTTTGGAAAACCACTTTTAGGTGTAAGACCCGGCCCTCCTGGGCCCTTGGCCCTGTCCTCGGGGTCGCGGCAGGCAGCCTGGTCGCGCCAGGGTGCCTGTCGCGACATGGTTTGTGTGGCGACACACCTGGCCGTCGCGACTTGGTCGCTACGGGGTGGGTGTCGGTTTCTTGTCGCGGCGTCTGGAGGCGTCGCGACTGCTTTTCTGACAGACGTGACCGATGTCCTGTCTGTCAGAATGGTCATGTCGGGTGGCAGGTGCATACAGCGTTGACGCAACCTGGTCAGCCGTCACGTTTGCTTTTCCCCGGTCTTCGAGGTTTGACCGCTTTTGGGGTTGCCCGAGGGTGGCAGCCGCGACATGGTCGCGACACCTATGCGTCGTGACTGGTTTGTTGTCGCGTCGGGTCGCCCCGTCGCATTTTGGGGGTCGTCGGTTTAAAACCGAAGGCGCACCCCATTCTCCCCCTCTCGCCCTCTCTCTTCTCCATCTTCCCTCTTCTCCCCTCTCGATCTCCCTTGCGTTTTCTCAGTGGTTCTTCGTGCTCGGGGTGCTCGTGCTAAGGTGGTGTCGTCTTGTTCGTGCAGGGGACGTATCGTACTGCTTGGAGCGAGGAGGAGGTGGTCATTTCTACGTGAAGGCCCCAACGGGTCAGCTCTTCTTGTGGAGGTAGGGACCCTTGATCCTCTCGCCCTAAGCATGTTCCCCCTCCCCTAGAGACGGTGTTTTCTCGTGGTTTGGGTTTGTGGAGTGTGAGGATAATGCTCATGCTTGAGTGAGATTTCCCATCGAGCGTAGATTCTCATGATCCATGTTTGTGGGGTTTCAAGGGTGCTTTGAGTGATTTACAGCTTTCATACATGTGAACATGCTCCCCTCCCCTTGTGGATTGTGTATATCGTGTTTTTGGGGTGGTTCCCGGGGAGGACTGCTCTGGAACCCCCCCTCGGCTGAAGACGTGACCACTATAGAGGTCGTGATCTTGTCGCGACGGCATAGCCGGTCGCGACATGATCACGACGCTCTTGGGCGTTGCGACATGGTCACGCCGGCTAGAGCTGCCGCGACATTTTCACGATAGGGTAGGGCGTCGCGACAAGGTCGCACAGCCGATGCGTCGCGACTACAGCCAAGAGAGACGGTTCTGGTCTTGCGAAGTTCTGTGTCTCGCAGAGTCTTCACCGTTTCCACTTTTGTACTGTACCGTGGCAGCTGTGCTAGTTCCCTAGTACGGTCCTACACTAGTCATCGCCCGGTGCTCGGAACTTGAGGGCTTGTCCCGTAGAGAGGTTGTTACCGTTGCCTGGACCCCCATCTTCGGGAGCCTGTTGAGGGAGTACTCCGGGCTACGAGCATGCTCAAGTTGGCAGCCGAGTAGGTGGACTCTAGAGCAGAGGGGAAAATGGTGGTTAGGACAGCGGCGTTGAGTCATTTGCAGAGCTCTCGTGGTTGGACTGGGACGCCGAGGTCAGTTTGGGAGTTCTTCCCGGCGCAGTTCAGCTAGTCCTTTTCTCACTGTCTCTCTCCTCGTGGCTCGAAACCACTTGGAGAGGCTAAGCGTGGGACCGTAGTCCGGCCAGACTACGGCGTTACTGTTGTGTGCTTTGTGTCCTGCCCACTCTGATGAGACGTGGAGGTTTGGACTTGGGTCAGGATAAGACGTCGGTGGACGCACTTGACCGGTTGACTAGTGGTAGTGCTTTCCATAGCTAGTGTTCTTTGTCCAGGCGGGGTCTCTCCCTGTCTGTGTTTTCTAGCCGTATGGTGGTCACGACGAGCAGTCGTACGGAGTTTCCGACCGTGTTGTACTTCCGTACCGTTGCTAGTTAGTAGCTTTGCTTCCGCACTTCCGTTTTGTAGGAGAAGATAAACTGTTGTTATTTAATTGATATATATATTCTTCTGCCTGTTAGAGCCAGTAGGAGATTGGTAGTCCCTACTGAGCTTCTTTTGTCAAGCTCATCCCTTTCTTTCCCAGGTGATACTTCTCAGCAGCGGCAGGGCGCGTGCCGGGGGGACGAGACGAGGTGGTAGTGGAGGTTCTTCGTAGCTAGCAGTGGTCCCCTTCTCTGTGTACGTCACCATCGGGGTACGCCCCTAAGGGACTTGTTATCCTGCCTTTACTTGTACTAGTTATGTGTGTTGGGACTGTACTTAGAGCGGCCGCAGCGGTCTCGCTCTCTTTCTGTTTCCGCGTGTGCGCTTCTAGTTAACAGTTGACGTTTACTTTCGTTACATATCCTGTTAGATTTATATTATAGCCCTTCCGGGTCCCGGATCTGTAGGCAGCGACCGCGAAAATCAGATCCTCGGCGTGGGCCGAGGGTCGGGTTCTCGGGGTCATTACAGTTGGTATCAGAGCGAGAGTCTGACAGGACTTGTAGAGGATTTAAACTACAATGAGAAGTCCCAACAGTAGTACAAGTACACTGCTAGCCGCCCGAGTTAGTATTGTTAACCTTGTTGGTTGTGTGTCGTGCAGCATATGGCTCTGCACAGGCGTAGGCAGGCCAGAGAGCTGATTGAGCACCAAGATGAGTCAGATATGCTTGCACAAGGGCAGGTCCAGGAGGAGGTGTCAGCGGAGGAGTCAGTGGAACAGCCTCAGGGTGCAGCGGCAGGCGGGGCAGCAACAGCAGGAGTACACAGCCCCAGCTGCAGCAGTACGCTGACTGGTTTCCCTTAGCAGAACAGTCCTTCGAACTTGTACCAGGGAGCGGGGCAGCCCGGGCAAGCAGCAGCAGGAGGTCAGCCTCTGGTACATCCCCCAGCGGTACCGGCAGCAAAAAAGAGAAGGCAGCAGCAAGCAGTCAGAGGTGGATCAGTCACAGTTCAATAGGCGTCAAGTACGGGGAACACCTGGGCCAGTCAGAGGAGGACGGATGTCACTGAGGACAGGACTGCCCTCTTGAACGATTCTTGCATCTCCGGCCACCGAGTTCTCGGTGAGTATGATCCAGACAATGCAGAGAGTTGGACGCACGAGTTGGAGCGCACGTTCGAGACCATGGAGTGCGTCGAGGAGGACCAGGTCAGACTGGCAGTGTATCAGCTCAAGGGAGCAGCCCATAAGTGGTGAAGAGTTCAGCGGCAGACTCACTTCCAGGGGCAGCATTTGGATCAGATTGCTTGGCAGCGGTTTTTGGAGGTCTTTCATGGCGAGTACTATTCCCCGACTACGTCGCGACGTGAGAGACGAGACCAGTTCCACAATTGGGCAGGGCGATCTCACAGTTACTCAGTACACAAAGGTTTGTCCGTTTGTTGAGGCATGTTTCCTCATGTTGCAGGCAGTGAGCAGGCTTGTGTAGAGAGGTTATTGCAGGGCTGAGGCCAGACTTGAGGTTGGGCGTGACAGCTCACATGTGTACCCCCTTAGGAGAGGCCGTGGCTAAGGCCACCGCCTTGGAGAGAGAGACATGGCAGCCCCAGCAGCAGCACACCAGCAGCAGCAGCAGGGAGGAGCCTCTTCCAGGTCCTCGCCGTACCAGCGTCCCGCAGGTAGTCGCGGTAGTGCGACTTCTTCCTCTTCAGTCTTAGGTAGTTCGGCAGCTCCAGGATCCACTCGAAGTTCAGGCAGTTGTCTACTCGCGGGGGTGGACGGAGCGGCAGCAGAGGCGTCAGTCGAGGTTTGCGGAGCAGTCAGTCCATCAGGGAGCTGAGCAGGCAGGCAGGAGGCAGTTTTCTCCCCTTGTTTTTTTTAGGGTTTTGGCCACTTCAGAGGGATTGCCCTATGAGGCAAGTCCAGCAGCCGCAACAGCTAGTGTAGTACACGCAGCAGCTACGTAGTACCAGTTCCCCCCCAGCAGCAGGCACCTCGTCAGCAGCAGCAGGGGCAGTACCATTTGCAGCCTCAGCAGTTTCAGCAGCATCAGCACCTCAGCAGTACCAGCCGTACCATCAGCAGTAGCAGTTTTCCTCAGCACCAGCAGCCGCCGCAGCAGCAGCAGCCCAGCAAGTGCCGCAGCGTGGGCGTGGCCGTGGTCGTGTGATGGCTCTTACCCGGGAGCAGGCTGAGGCATCGAACCTGGTTATAGGTACCTTGCCTATCCTTGGTAGAGTTGCTCGTGTTTTGGTTGACCCCGGTGCTTCTTTGTGTTTTGCTTCCGAGGAGTTTTACGAGTCTCTGGTTCATCACACACCTGAGAGGTAGTGTGACATGATGGTCGATCTCCTGTCTAGTGATTATATGTGTTCTTTTGGTTACCTGGAGGGCGTCACAGTTGAGGTTGAGGGACACCAATTGTCAGCCAGGTTGTACGCGTTGCAGCTGTGCGACTTTGACGTCATTCTGGGCATGGACTAGTTGGAGGTTCACTCGCTGTGGTTGATTGTCAGCAGAAGACCATTCGGTTTGAGATACCTGGAGCGCCCGTTCTCTCTGCTTTCGAGTATCCGGTCTACCCATCAACCTTTTATCTCTTTTGTAGAGCTCGTTAGTTTGATCCGTGATGGCTGTGTAGCATACCTTGCTTCTGTTTGTTCCTTGGAGCCTAGAAGATCGTCATTTTTGATGTGCCTATTGTTTGTGAGTTCTCTGATATTTCCCGGAGGATCTACCTAGGTTTCCGCCTGAGCGAGAGGTAGAGTTCTCCATTGAGCTTTTTCCTGGTACGATGCCTTTATCCAAGGCACCTTACCAGATGGCTCCGGCGGAGTTGCGCGAGTGGAATTGCCAGTTGCAGGAGTTGCTTGAGCTGGGCTTCATTCGTCCGAGTCATTCGCCATGGGGAGCGCCAGTGCTGTTTGTGAGGAAGAAGGATGGTAGTCTGCATTTGTGCATCGATTTATCGGCAACTGAACCAGGTAACAGTGAGGAATAAGTACCCGTTGTCGAGGATTGATGATTTCTTCGACCAGTTGCAGTCAGCCAGTGTGTTCTCGAAGATTGACTTGAGATCTGGTTACTATCAATTGAGGATAAGAGAGTCTGATATTGGCTTGACGGCTTTCCGTTCCAGGTACGGTCACTTTGAGTTCGTCGTGATGCCGTTTGGGCTGACGAACACACCTGCAGCATTTATGGATTTGATGCAAAGGGTGTTCAGTGAGTACCTGATCGCTTTGTGGTCATCTTCGTGGTTGACATCTTGGTCTACTCGGCTTCTGAGGAGGAGCACGGGAGCATCTGAGGATAATGCTAGGACTGAGAGTCACCAACTTTATGCCAAGTTCGATAAGTGCGAATTTTGGCTGAGGGAGGTGCACTTCCTCGGGCACGTGATCTCAGGTTCTGGTGTGGCACTGGACCATCCAAGGTGGAGGCAGTGTTGTCATGGGAGCAGCCCACATCAATGTCAGAGGTTCGCAGCTTTCTGGGTCTGGTAGGTTACTATAGGAGATTCGTCTAGGATTTTTCTAGGATTGCAGAGCCGTTAAACAGGTTGACAAGACTAGATGCCAGGTTTGTTTGGTTAGAGGACTGTGAGTGGAGTTTCCAGGAGCTGAAGACAAGGTTGACTTCAGCGCCAGTGTTGGCTTGCCGTCAGGTAGCGGAGGTTTCCGTGTCTACACCGACGAGTCAAGATCAGGTTTGGGTGCCGTGCTGATTAGCATGGTGGGGTAGTTGCCTATGCTTCTCGGCAGCTCAAGAAGCATGAGGAGAACTACCCTACCCATGACTAGAGTTGGCAGCAGTGGTATTCGCTCTGAAGTTGTGGAGGCACTATTTTCGGAGAGGCGTTCGAGATCTTCACCGACCATCAGAGTTTGCAGTATATTTTCACTCAGAAGGATCTGAACTTGAGGCAGCGTAGATGGAATCGAGTATTTAAAGACTACGATCTAACCCTCTCCTATCACCAGGAAGGGCTAACGTCGTGGCTGATGCTTTGAGCAGGCGCGTTCGCTTGAGTTCGTTGATGGTCAGAGAGTGGAGGTTGTTCGAGAGCTGTCCCAGGGGTGTTATACCCGTCGAGGTGCAGAGACTGAGCAGTGATGACCAGCTTGTCAGTTCGTCCGTCAGTGTACAGGCAGGTGTTGCAAGCACAGCAGGCAGACTCAGAGTTGGCAGATATCTTGCAGATGCCAGATGTTGAGCTGGACGAGGACAGTGGGGTCAGATTCAGAGGCAGGCTATTTTTCCCGATGGCGCACCAGGCACTTTTGTCAGAGGCTCACAGGTCGAGGTATGTTGTTCATCCTAGTTCCACCAAGATATACCATACCTGAAGAGGTTCTTCTGGTGGCCAGGGATGAAGAAGGGCGTGGCGAAGTTTTTCGCTCGATGCCTTACCTGTCAGCCAGTGAAGGCTGAGCATCAGCGTCCTGGTTGTGAGCTGCAGCCGTTGCCCATTCCCGAGTGGAAGTGGGACGACATCACCATGGACTTTGTAGCTAGTTTGCCCCGTACTCCACAGAGGCATGATGGCATCTGGGTGATCGTGGATCGTTTGACCAAGTCGGCGCATTTTCTTCCTCAGAATTGTCATGGTCAGTGACAGGTTAGCCAAGCTGTACGTGGATAGAGTCGTTCCATGCACGGAACCCCAGTTTCGATCGTCTCCGACAGATATCCGAGATTCACGTCAGGGTTTTGGGCACAGTTTACAGAGAGCTCTGGGTACAGAGTTGAGGTTGAGTACGCATAACATCTACACAGTCAATGGGCAGTCAGAGAGGACAATTCAGACTTTGAGGATATGCTAAGAGCGTGTTGTTTTGGACTGGAGTCGCACTTGGGAGTCGCACCTTCTGATGGTAGAGTTCGCCTATAACAACAGTTATCACTCGAGCATCGGAATGGCACCATACGAAGCTTTGTATGGTCGCCCGTGCAGGACACCGCTTCACTGGTTCGAGGTCAGAGAGAGGTAGCTTTTGGACTAGAGATGGTGCAGTAGTGTGCAGACACAGTCAGACTTGTCAGACAGAGGCTTCAGATAGCGCAGAGTAGACAGAAAGCTATGCAGATGTCCGCAGGAGGCCGCTACAGTTCAGCGTAGGTGACCTTGTTTCTTGCGAGTCTCACCGACCAAGGTGTGTATAGATTGGTAGAAGGGAAAGCTCAGTCCAAGGTACATTGGGCCTTTCCCTATTACAGAGAGGGTCGGCGAGGTGGCTTACAGGTGAGTCTTCCGGCAGAGCTGGCAGGTGTGCACAGGTTTCCACTTCACAGCTCAGGAGGTACATCGCAGATCCTTCGCACGTGTTGGACTACTCGCATCTTAAGGTAGCTCCAGACTTGTCAGTGCCAGAGTACCCGTTCAGAGTTGTAGACCCGTAAGAGTGTAGCAGTTGCGCCGGAAGCAGATTCCGCTAGTGAAGGTTGTCTGGGAGAACCGCGTTGGTGGCGAGGCCACCTGGGAACCCAAGGATGAGATGAGGGAGCAGTTCCCATATTTGTTTGATTGATTGGTATATTATCTTTCCCTGTACTGCTTTCCGGTTTGAGACGAGTTTATTTAATTTTGAGGATGAAATTTCTTAAGGTGGGTGGGATGTAAGACCCGGCCCTTCGGCCCTTGGCCCTGCCCTCAGGTTTGCGGCAGGCAGCGGTCACACGCCAGGGGTGCCCGTCGTGACATGGTTTGTGTGGCGACACCCTAGCCGTCACGACTTGGTCGCAACGGGGGTAGGCGTCGCGTTCTTATCACGGCATCTGGAGGCATCATGCCTCTTTTCTGACAGACGTGACTGTTGTCCTATCTGCAGAACATTCGTGTCGGGTGGCAGGTGCGTACAGCGTTGATGCGACCTGGTCATCTGTTGCGTTTGCTTTTCCCTCGTCTTCGAGGTTTGATCGCTTTTGGGGTCGCGCCGAGGGTGGCAGCCGTGACATGGTCGCGATGCCTATGGGCGTTGTGACTTGGTTGTTTGTCGCGTCGGGTCGCCCGTCGCATTTTGGGGGCCGTTGGTTTAAAACCGAAGGCCCACCCATTTTCTCCCCCTCTCGCCCTCTCTCTTCTCTGTCTTCCCTCTTCTCCCCTCTCAAGCTCCCTTGCTTTTTCTCGGTGGTTCTTCGTGCTCGGCGTGCTCCGTGCTGAGGTGGTGTCGTCCCGTTCGTGCAGGGGACATGTTCGTGCTGCTTGGAGCGAGGAGGAAGGTGGTCATTCCTAGTGAAGGCCCCAACGGTCGGCTCTTCTGTGAAGGTAGGGACCCTTGATCCTCTCGCCCTAAGCATGTTCCCCTCCCCCTAGAGACGGTGTTTCCTCGCAGTTTGGGTTTTGGGAGTGTGAGCATTATGCTCGTGCTTGAGTGAGATTTTCCATCAAGCGTAGATTCTCAAGAATCCATGTTTGTGGGGTTTAATGGTGCTTTGAGTGATTTACAGCTTTCATACACGTTGAACATGCTCCCCTCCCCTGTGGAATGTGTATAATCGTGTTTTTTGGGGTGGTTCCGGGAGGACTGATCCGGAACCCCACTCGGCTGAAGACGCGACCACTATAGAGGTCACGATCTTTCGCGACGGCCTGGCTTCGCGACATGATCGCAACGCTCTTGGTGTCCGCTATGGTCGCGTCGGCTAGGGCCGCCGCGACATTTTCACGATAGGGTAGAGCGTCGCGACAAGGTCGCGACGGCTGATGCTTCGCGACTACAGCCGAGAGACAGGTTATGGTCTTGCGAAGTTTCGTGTCTCGCAGAGTCTTCACCGTTTCCGCTTTTGTACTATACCCCGTGACAGCTTTGCTAGTTCCCTAGTAGGTCCACACCTAGTCATCGCCCGTGCTCGGCACTTGAGGGCTGTCCCGTAGAGAGGTGTTACCATTGCCTGGGACCCCCGTCTTCGGGAGCCTGTTGAGGGAGTACTCGGGCTACGAGCATGCTTGAGTTGGCAGCCGAGTAGGTAGACTCTGGAGTAGAGGGGAAAACAGTGGTTAGGACAGCGGCGTTGAGTCGTTTGTAGAGCTCTCGTGGTTGGACTGGGACGTCGAAGTCAATTTGGGAGTTCTTCCCAGCGCAGTCCAGTTTGTCCTTTCTCACTGCCTCGCTCCTCGTGGCCCCAGAACCACTTGGAGAGGCCAGGCGGGGACCGTATTCCGGCCAAACTATGGCGGTTACTGTGTGTGCTTTTGTGTCCTGCCTCACTCTGACGAGACGTGAGGTTTGGACCTGGGTCGAGGATAAGACGTACGTGGACGCACCTGACCGTTGACTAGTGGTAGTGCTTTCGTAGCTAGTGTTCTTTGTCCAAGCGGGGTCTCTCCCTGTCTGTGTTTGCTGGCCGTGTGGTGGTCACGACGAGCAGTCGTACGGAGTTTTTCGACCGTATTGTACCTTCCGTACCGGTGCTAGTTAGTAGCTTTGCTTCCGCACTTCCGTTTTGTAGGTAGAAGATAACTAATTTGTATTTAATTGATATATATATATTCTTCTACCTGTTAGAGCCAGTAGGAGATTGGTATCCCCTACTGAGCTTCTTTTGTCAAGCTCATCCCTTTCTTTCCCAGGTGAGACTTCTCATCAGCGGCAGGGCGCGCGCCGGGCGGACGAGACGGGGCAATAGTAGAGGTCCCCGTAGCTAGAAGTGGTCCCCCTCTATGTTGTACGTCACCCTCGGGGTATGCCCCTAAGGGACTTGTTATCCCCTGCCTTTACTTGTACTAGTTGTGTGTGTTGGGACTGTACTTAGAGCGGCACGCAGCGGTCTCGCTCTTCTTTCTGTTTCCGCATGTGTGCTTCTAGTTTAGCAGTTGACGTTTACTTCTGTTACATATCCTGTTAGATTTATATTATATCCCTTCCGGGTCCTCGGATCCGTCGGCGGCAACCGCAAAAATTGGGTCCTCGACGTGGGCCGAGGGTCGGGTTCTCGAGGTCGTTACATTAGGTGTGTGGGAATGTGCACTACGTGCTTGGTGTGTGTGTGTAAAGAGTGAATAGCATGCAAAGCTAAGAAGAACGAAAGTAAGGAGAAGGAGAAGAGGGAGATGATCCACGTTTGCAGGCGTTGGTGGCTGCTTTGTGGGCTCCTACAGCTCGTTGTGAAGCCTCCTGGACGCTCCAAGTGATGAGAGGCAGAGAGGAAGCAAAGGTGGAGGCTCTCAAGGCTCAAGATGACTTTTTCTCTCTCTTCCCTCAAGGCATGAAGGCTCTAGCTCGTCCAGCATCACCCCCCTTTTCTTAGAAGGCTAAGGACCTTCAATATAGGCAGTGGGGGCGGAGCTAGGGAGCATAGGATGCTCAAGTGTGAGAAAACACACTTAAACATGTGGCAATCCAAGTAGAAAGGCTAGGCCAATGAGAGGGGCCACATAGGACTTTTACTGGGTCAGGGGGTGGCAAGGTGGCCCATTTGCCCGTTGGGAACGGCCCCATGCGTTGCATGGCCGAGGTAGGGACACAAGTGGGCGAGAATCTCGGGCAGTTCCGTAGAACAGGTAAACCCAAGTTGACGTCAATCAATGTTGCCGCCAACCCCATGCAGACGTCAACCTGAGTCGACGTCAAGGGTGTGTGCCGTCAACCTGGAGTAAACGGCAATCGATGTTGACGTTAACATGGAATCTGAGGTGAGTCAACAAGTAGTCAAACAACTCTTATTGGGCCATAGACCACACGGGGATGGGCCAAATCTCGCGTCTACAGCCACGTGACCTCGGGTTCGAGAATGCGCTGGTCAGGGATGTCGCATTTTTAACGCGACGGCCGCCTGCGTCGCATTCTCAACTATGAGGGCTTAAGTGGCTGTAGGTCAGCTAAACAGTGCAGAGAGCTCTGCTCAGACGAGGGAGGAGTTTTTGCAGGTGATTCCGACGATTAGGGTCTTGTGGCTTGTGGTTTTACGTGCTCTTAAACCATATTCAATCCATGTCTACATATCAAATTCATGATTTCTATATGTTAATAGACATGTTAGCTTTCATTTAAAACTGGTTTGTTTTCATGCTTCCTACATCAAGATTCATAGGTTTTAATGCACCTGTGTCATCCCGATCTCTCTGTGTAGAGAACACGGTGAACCTGTTGAGCGTCTCCTTAACACAGTCATGCGATAGACCGTGTTAATGATGTGTCACATGGAACCCCGCTCAACTTAACCTTAACATAGTGGGAAGCCCGACCGTGTTCAGACAGACTGCCTAAAACCCTAATTTACTTACAACTAGTGCCTAATTAACCTTGTAATATACTTGTTGTTAAATGTATGTTTTTTAAATGCACTAACAAAAGACTACATGTTATTAAAGATGAATTTAACTCATTTAATTAAGTTTTATCATCTATAGATGTACCCCTTTGAGTATTTCTTATATCTATGCCATGCAAACCCTAAAACGGCTGGATATCACCATGTTGATACCATGAAATCATGTAATCATATAAAAGATATAAAAGTTCTCAAATACAAGGATTTAATTTGATAATACACTTGTTCTCATTTTCTACTGAAGTTTTGTAACACCACTACCACCACTCCGGCGTTTTAGAAGTCATGTAAAACACCAAGCAACTATTTCCACACCCCTCTTAGTGTTGTGAGAACCCTCCGCTGGGTATTTCTCTTTGTCAAGTTGGAACTCTCTCACTAAGACCTCCATAAGACTTCGTAAGCTTGGAATACTCTAGGGCGCCAAGTGGGTTATACTATAAATATCTATACACACCATAGGACCATGTCGGTCCTGTACAACATGCCCCAACTAGCCTTGAATCATTGGGTATAAATGTGCCTTACCTAATGCACGTGTTCTTAACGTGGTGTACTTGAGGACCGTGTCTTCTTTGCTTGTCGCCCCAACCTCCTGATTACATGCTGATCATGGGGAGAGGGTAAACCGCATTTACCCCCTTGCTTCCAGTACTTGAGAGTACTATCCATAGTTGTTATTTTCGTGTTTTCTCATATTATTTTCATGCATGACCCCTGTAAGCTTCTGAATAGTGCATAAACCCTCATCTTCTCTCTCTCTCTCCTCTCTCTCTCTCTCTCTCTCACACACACACACACACACATCTATTATCTTTCTCTCATGATAAACTCTTCTATTCATCTACACTTCTCATCTCATGCTTGGAACTCTATATGGCTATTGATTGATCGTCTAAGATAAGAAAATATGACTAATGTCTGGCAATTATGGTGCCCGATCTAGTCCTGGCAGGATCACACAAAAGTGCATGTGCCTATGGGAGTTTAATGACCAAGGTGTCTGCCATTTACACCTGAATATTTGACTGACTTGATTTATCTAAGATAATCATTTTGTGAAAAGCGCTTGACTTTGAATTGTATATGATTACTCGTGGTATGGTCATTACTCTCTCTCATTTTATACATAATATTGCTTGTATTTGTTACCACATGGCATCTTCATGTTATTACTTTCTCGACATAACATGGTACTCCATCTTTAGTTATTCTACTTGGTAATGTATTAATCACTTAAAGCCTGTCTAGCCAAGAGATATAAATCCTACTGGACGTTTTCGCTCATCAAATGCTATCGTGTCTATTTTAGGTAAGTCTAATTAATAAAGAAGACAACACACAAGTGGATAGGGATGACCAAGATTGAAGAGCATCCCTGATGAAGTCATGGCATGAAAAGAACTACAGTAGTGTCATAGTAGTGTCTTAGTATAGTATAGTCAGTTAGTTTACTTCTATTTCAATGTAACGGTGTTAATTGGCCCTATGTAATGGCTCTGATTAGTGGATGTAATAAAAAATAGTGATTTGATTATAAATAAAAGTTTAGTTGATTTCTATTATCCAACTGTCCAATGATTTGATATTTTACTATTTACTTGCTATATTACTTGCATGATTATAACTGCTCATCCTAATATTCCATGTCGAGATGTGACAAAGACTAACCAATGGACTACTAAAATAGGACATGCTAACGAGCCGCATTTCTAACCACGTGGGTTGTCACCTGGCACTCGGAATCAGACACTTGCTAGTTGACTGACACACTAACCTAAATGTGACACACTAACCCATCATGTTTACCAGACAGGGCTTCTGACACCTCGGCTAGTGTGCCCTGACATACTGACCACTTGACACAATTGACACACAGTGGACAAAAGATGAGAATGCAACAACCATGCTTGTCACATTAAGAATGTGGCATATCAGGTAGTTGCATTCACCAGGCCACAGTGAACAAGCTAATAATATTGTAATTTTGGGTTCGAAACTAAGTCTTGCTCCTTCCCAAGGTCCACCAGAACTTGAGCCAACGTTCTAATCCAACTGCTAGGATCTAGAAGTCTGGAATGTTACACAAAATAACACAGTTGGATCATAAACCTGAGCCACTAAAGATGTCTTGCTTAAGGACTATTGGATATTTGATTACTGACTTAAAAATCCAAACCTATGGTTTTGTATAGTTAGTTATTCGGGCTCAATAAAAATCTCAAGAAGGCAATCGTGTTAATAATATAAGATCATTCACTTTTGGTATGAAGCTAGAGAGGGAATGTCTATGGATTATACTTAATAGCTCCAAACCAAGGTATGAGAGTTCACCATATATAAAAATGAGTTTTCTGGTGAATCCAATTTCGAGTACAAGATTCCATTAAGCTAGGACATAATGTATGGTTTGATAGTGCAACCACACCCTAATCTGCCTTAGAGCATTGTATGCATGATGGTCTATAGATTTGTGGAATCTATAGACGGAAAGGTCATAAAGTGGGTTGCATATCCCCAATGTTATATTTGGGATCACAAGTTGTTGCTTGGTACTTTTAGTGATTGAAACGTTTGTGAGATATATTATTAGATAATGGGTTATGCTAATTAAGTTAAAAATATATTCTTAACTTAATGTGTTGTAAACTAAACAAGTATTTGGGTTTAGAGGGTCACACATAAGTAGGGGTGTAAACGAGCCGATACGTTCGACGAGTAGTTCGAAACTCGACTCGATAAAAACAAGTTCGGATCGTTTAGTTAATTAACGAACCGAGTTTGAACAAAAAAAAAAGCTCAGTTTATAAACGAGCCGAACAAGCTAAGTCTGAACACATGTGAGCTCGAGTCGATTATACTCGTGAACAACTCGTTTAAGAGCTCCATTAATACTCGTTAAGAGCTCGTCTAAGTACTCGTTAACAATTCATTTAAATATTTATTTAAATATAATAAATATAAGAATACAAAGATATAAACATATTTATTTAATTTTGTAAAGTTATTATTACAATATAAAATACTTATGAAGGCTTAAATGCATAGACTAAATCCATAGTGTATATACACAAATTATGTAAATGACGGTATATATACAAAATTTGGTTGAAAGATAATCAAGTAAATAGGGGCATGAACACAAAAGTTAGTGTTTCAAGGTGCCCTAGCATATAGACTAGCTTCTTCCTCCTGACTCCCCGAGGTCGGCTTGTGCTGCAGGTGTGCCCCCCGGCGGGGCTGAGGGGCGCGCAGTCGGCCACTGGCGTGGCATCTCCAGAGACCACCGCCGCGCCATGGACCATCCGCCGGTGACGGAAGGTGATCCTGGCGGCCGCAGTGCCGTTGTCGCCATTGTAGAGAGGTGGTTCTGGGGTGTGCAAAGAGGAATTGCAATGCCACCCTTGCCTTGCGGACGCCGGTGTGGCAGTTCCGGGGCGTCGGACGCCATCCAAGGTGCCCGCCATGCTATCTCCGGCCTCACCCCTTGCACCCGCCGGCCTTAGCTCGCCCTGCTCACCCCCGCTGCCCCACACCGGCCCCCTCCCTTGTAGTGCCCATGTTTTAATCTCATATCTCTTGTCACAAATTAGTGAAGGGGTAGAGTTGTTATAAATATAACACATAACAATTTCCAACCTTGTTCCTCTCGCAGCTGTGGAAATGGAAAATTTAATTATTTTAAAAAATCTTTTAGACATTTTCATCATGTTTTCTCATATTCTCATGGCTGCGCATTGTAAATTAAAATCTCGTCGGATGCTACACGAGCAATGGTGACGAGAGATGACCCTACAATGACAGAGCGCGGGCATGCCAATTACCGAGGTGACAATAAATGGTTTGCCTCCGAGAGTCGAAGGGCTTTAAGTCTATTGTGCGCACCGTTCGACTTCGTCAAACGAAAGTGAGTGTCGGGTCCTGGACCAAAATCTCGTCGTTGCCTAAGTGCAACGGCGTTAATTACATCCCTCTGGGAGGGAAAATCCTTGATTAATCGCCAGAATTAGAAAACCTTGTGGCCTTGAAACAGAGACATGGGATAGAAGTGCGAAAGGCAACTTGCGCTTACACCGAAGTGATAACGAGTACGATATCTATTCGACGTCATGAGATCTTTTACTTATTAGTGGTTAGTTCTTTTCGCCTATTTACCCATTTGTTTTTTTTATCATGAAATGGTTTCAATTACTTCTTTGGTTCTATTTGAAAAACACAAGTCAGGAAATGGTCTATTTGGTCATTTGTTGAAAACAATTTCAATTTGATCTTTTGTTCTTTGCAAAGCATAGGGTGATCTATTTGCTCATTTATTACTTTT